>JAANDH010000890.1:0-23775 GCA_011799765.1 Nymphaea thermarum
CTGATATCTTCACTAAAGCCTTGCCTATTGCAGAGTTTTCTAGATGTTGTGACAAGCTGAGCATGATTAACATCTATGCTCCAGCTTGAGGGGGAGTGTTGAATAAATATTTGGGTTAGGTGGTGTTTCTGAATATTTAAAAGTTTAGGAACAACTCTTTACAAATTAGTGTTCTAGTTGTGGACTTCTTTTGTAATTTCTTATTTTACCCTATTCTCATTTAACGTGAGATTAGGGCAGATCAGAATATACGAAAAAGTTCTCTCTCTCTCTCTCTCGTTCTCTTCTCTTCTCTTCTCTTCTCTTCTCTCCCATGGCTGCACGCAACAATACCCGTCCACTTCTTTTATGACAATGTGTTACAGTCACGTTTTCATTAATATGATTGTATATATAGCATAGTCACAAATAATGTCTTAGAGTTTTAAACGGTGAGGTTTTTCTCAAGTACAATACAGTGAACTTGAAAAAAATAGGAAAAATATGGTAAATTTTTAAAAATTTTAAAAAACTAAAAATAGGGGAAAATAAAATAAGTGAGAAACTAATAACACAAACATCAAAAGATAAGTAGATTTGCAACAAATAAAAAAAAAGAAAATTGGCATTAAAAAAACTGAAAAAAATGAAAAAAGTGAAGAAAAGTGAAAAAAAAAGAAAAAAACACGTTAAAAGCACGTTTTTTCGTTTTTAACGTTAAAAAAAAATGTATTTTTTAAAGTTTTAAACGGCCTTTAATTTATCGCATTTTTTTCGGAAAAAAATGCATTTTCTGTGACTATGATATACAGATGCTGATTGGGGTAGAGACCCAAATAATAGACACTCCACCACCGGTTTCTGTGTGTTTTTGGTAAATCAATGATCTCATGGCGATGCAAAAAACAAAATAAAGTTGCACTATCCTCTACTGAAGCATAATATTGAGCTATGGCTACTACAACTATGAAGATTGTGTGGTTGAAAAGTTTATTAAAAGATAAAGAGGATTCACATTGAAAAACCACTAGCTTATGTTGTGACAACAAAAGTGCAATCTACAATGCTAGTAATCATACATTTCATGAAAGAACCAAACACATCGAAATGGACTCACTTTGTTCGAGAAGAATATCTACGAAAGAATATAGAATTGTCAAGGGCTCTATGTTTTAATTGGGTATATACAAATAAAAAAATTGCAAGCCCTAAATTTCAGATAGAAAAAGGATCGGTCAATTTTTTACCAAGCCTTTAAATGGACAGGCATGTTCACCAAGCCCGATACACCTTGACCCGTAGCCAACCCATGTCCAAGGTACCCATAACAGTGTCGTATCAACCGATATGGGTATAGTGCTTGGACAGCAGTACCCACGTGACTATGGCTGGTCCAACCTTTTCATGGTTATTGATCCAGAAAAAGCTGGCATACAAAAGACTGTTTTCTATCGTCTATAAGGGTGGAATCCCATTTCTTGTATAGAGCTTTCAGTCAGTTGGAACTAAGTTTAATTCCAAGAGTTTTGCATGTGTGTCCTTGTTTGCCACTGCAAGTCCTCTAAATTTCCAAACTTCATCCAAGTCTTTATAGGGGCTCCAGTATAGAAACGCTTGCCAGTTTTCATGCAACATAGATTCACATAAACAAGGAGCTAATGTATTGGCTGAACCACATCCAACAAACTTCCTGATTTCTACTTCGAATCTAATATGGCCTTATTTCATCATCTTGAGTGACAAAGAAGTGAAAATATTGGGTCAGTTTCCTAGAAGGGCATGATCAAAGCAATCTGCATGTTTGATCGTTTAAAAGTCTTGTACTTTTACATTAGAGCCATCTTAGTCCATTTGTATCCTTTTAGTATAGTCTTCATAGGACATTAAAGAGGGTCAATTTTAAAACCTTTTTAGGACGTTACATTTTGAGTTTTTGCTTCTTGGGTTACTTCTAGCCTCTAAATCTTTTATGTCAAATATAATTTCACATGTCTATTCATCCAAAAACCTATTATGGTCATTAGAATGTACATACCAATAAATTTCACAAAATGTAGAAATAAAACATAATCCTTTGTTAGGAAAATGTTTAAACTAGAAGACAATATTTTGAACTGATTTCAACTTGTCTAGGGTCCTATCCACATTTCTGAAAATTATGATCCTGTATACCAGTGTCCATTTTAATAAATTTTTTAGCCAGATAGTCAACTTAGTAATCATGGAAGGCACACAATGGAAGAAATTAATCATAAATATTCAAAATGGTGTCCCACTTTGTTCACCTGGATGCAAACTGAGAATCAGCAGTACAGCAGATGGAAAAAAAAAAAAAAAAACAAACTGGAGAAATAGTTTCTCTGACAACAGTTCCTTGTTCTTTAATGTAAATGAGATATGCCTAGTGTGATATCGGGTATGGGATCGTGGGTCGGGTCCATTGGACTGACCCTAAACATCCATAAATAGGGCCAATGGCCAGAATGGAGGGAGCATCATAGCTTTAAGAGTGTTTTACCTTTGGGAGGAAGAAGCCCTGATCTGGGATTAGGGTGTGTGCCTGCGTGTGTCATCTTAGAGTTTTGTCTTGTAAAGGTTGGTTAGTTAGCAGGGGGCTACATTCATACAGCAACTTGGGAATCTTCCCCAATAAGATGTTTCATGTATTTTGAAAGAACTGTCTGAGAGTTCACAAGTGTCCCTACCTGGTCAATTGCACATGGAATCAAGCAGCGGAGGTGATCTCTGCCATGGAACAGATGAGGAAATGAAGTGGGGAACGACGGAACAGCCTAGAACCAGATAATAGATGAAGTAAAAATTCAGCAGGTCATTCACAGTCAATGGGAAAGGAACAAGTTACTGAAAAACAGAAGTTTAGTTAAACCTGAACAGTTGGAAAGTTAATCTTCCCAATATGGTCTTCACCAGTGAAGCCAAAAATTGCAGCTACCTGCACTAATATAGCATCAATCTCAAGACAAACTTTGCAACAAGTATTAATCACTCCCTAAAAGTTTTTGGCCCCCAGAAATATGTCATGCTTCTTTACTCTTTAGACTTATCTTTTTATTCCATACACTTAATAAAATTTTCTTTGAAATGCTTTCATGTTAGCATGTAAGTGTATGATACATACAAGAATTGGTTAGAATTTAGATTGCAGAAAAGATACTTTGATAATTTATTTTAAATGGTCTGCAATTTGTCCCTGACCTAATTGCTCTCTCTCTCAGAGTCTCTTTCTCAGTGCATATATGTATATATGTGTGTGTGTGTAAAAGAAATTATAAACTTTTTTTCCAATTGAAAAACAAGACTTCTTTTGGAAATTGTAACAGAAGAGAAGTTATATATGTATATATGTGTGTCTGTGTGTGTGTGTGTAAAAGAAATTATAAACTTTTTTTCTAATTGAAAAACAAGACTTCTTTTGGAAATTGTAACAGAAGAGAAGTTCAAAAGTGTTAAAAAAAGACATGCTGAAGCCCTAATGAATCTTTCTCTCCCTCTAGCCCGCAGCCACATTGGGCCTTGCAGCTGTTGCCTTTCCTCCTCCAGCTTCACCAGGTTCCTCCTTCTCCTTCCTCTTCCTTCTTCCTCCTCCTCTTCCTCCACCTCTTTTTCCTTCTCCTTCCTCCTTCTCTTTTTATGAATATTACGGCACCCAAGCTGCATGCACTGTAAGCCGCACATCATGTTGATGTGATAGGTCCCTCCACGAAACATAGTTTTCCAAGTTTAAAAACTAATATATTTTGTAACACAATATCTGTGCTGCTTTCAGTTCCAAAACATGGATTGTTTTGTAATATAAGTGTGCCAAAACGACCTCAATCAAGCTGAGTGATCCCTTAATGAATGACAAGCAAGATACAAATCATTAAGTTCAAAGGAATGGTATCGCTGTCAATTTCACCTTGTTTAGAGTGACATGTTTTCCAACTCGAACCATGTTTCTGTAAAATTCACTGTAAAGAAAGATATTCTTAATCAGCAACAAGAAAATTAGCAATTAAATCCATCATTAGTATGAGATGACAAACTATAAATGAAGTACTACAGCCCTTCCTCATGTTTTGATTATCTTTAGATTTTATTTTTTCGATAATACTTGCATTTCCATTGTGTGCCCCTTGTGGAAAGAGAAAGGTACAGAAGAACATAAAAGTGCAGTCACCAATCAATATATGCTAAGATAGAGAGTGGAAACCAGTGCAACTCACCCACCAACATAATCAAAATCAGCAAAGATGAATGTGCGGGTTATGTCAAAACCACAAGCAATAATATCTTTAGCATTTTCACGAGCGAGTCTTCTACTTTCTTCCACTGATAAATTCTTCCACATGCACTTCTCATCATCTGTAAGTTGTATTACTAAAGGAACCCTGAACGCATCCTGTAAATACCTGTAACAGGCAAAGCAGCACTTTTTAAGATTGCACCATGAGCATAGCATGTCTGTGAACAGAAGGAAGAAACAGCCCTAGAATATAAGATAAGCAAAGAGCTTTAGTTTCATGATAGACAATGTATATACAGTTCAAACTTCCAAAAGGAGGAACAAGGATCAGGTCAGCATGAACCAGAAAGTAGGAAAGTGTTAGAATACGTGTTATAGGAACCGGGTCCATGTCTGGACCCGGTTATCTGGGGCGCGGGTACCGAGGCTGGCTCGGTACCCTAGGCGGCTTCTTCTCTCTCTCCCTCTATATATTGTCACTTATGTGTACTTGTTGAATTAAGTGGAAAATATTTTCTCTCTCCTAGGGTTGCGGTTGTGCACCTAGGTAGAGCTTCCCGAGAATTTTTCCTCGTTTGAGGTTTTCCACGTACATCGTGTGTTTCTCTTCTCTTCTTCCTCTTCGTGGTTTGAGTTTCTACATGGTATCAGAGCCATCGAAGTTGGAGAAGAGCGTTTTCGTGGATCGTTCGTCGTAGAAGCTGCCGTCGCCCGACGCCGTTGAAGTTCCGGCGTCCGTTTCCTCCGTCTGGCCTCTTGCCGCCGCCCGTTTTTTTCCGCCGCCGCCCGTTTTTTCCGCCGCTGCTGGGTGCCGCCGTCGCCGTCGTTAGCTGTGCCGTCGCCGTCGTTAGTTGTGTCGTGCGCCACCGTCACCGCTGCTGGGTGCGCCGTCACTAGCTGCGCCGTCGCCGTTGCCGTTTGGGCCGTCGCCGCCGTCGTCTTCCTTGTTTTTGCCGCTGTTTGCGCCGTAGCTTCTTTCCTCCGCCGCCGGTGCCTCTTGCTTCTTGCATGTTTGTGATGGCTGAGTTGATGGGATCCCCTAAGGATGCCGGTCTCAATGCGGGCAGCGCCTCCAAGGCTGAGAATGTGCCGATCCAGGTCACATCCATTCGTCTTACCAATGATAACTATCTCTCTTGGTCTGCCGCTCTCGAGATTGGGATCACTAGCCGTGGGCGCCTTTCCTACATAACTGGCGACAAACCTGCGCCCCTCAAATCTGATCCTCAATGGGCGACGTGGGCGTTGGAGGACAGCCAGGTGAAGGTGTGGATTATTAGCTCCGTATCCTCCGATATCCAGCCTCTTATTCTGCGGAAGCCATCAGCACCTATTGAATGTTACTCGGGCTATTATGTTCCAACGCCATGTTCCTAAACGGTTTTGGGGTGATGCACTCCTAACTACTGCACACCTTATTAACCGTATGCCTACTAGGGTGTTGGATGGTCAGTCCCCGTACTCTACCCTGTGGCCCACTCAGAATCTATGGCCTCTTACCCCTCGTGTCTTTGGGTGCAGTTGTTTTGTACATAATCATAGCCGTACTCAAGAAACTTGATCCCCGATCTGTTAAAGCTGTTTTCTTGGGATATTCTTCCACTCAGAAGGGGTACAAATGTGTGGATCCCACTACTTCAAAAGTTTATGTTTCCAGGGATGTCACATTTCATGAACATGAGTCTTATTTTCCGGTGAATCCTCTTCAGGGATAGTGTCTTGGGAACAAAGGGGAAGAGTATTCTCCTAATCAACTGATTCAGTTTATGGAGTTTTTGGACTACAAGGTTAGCCCCAGTGTGAGTGCCACGGTCAGTAATGAGATGGATAGTCAGATGGAAGCCATGGTCAGGAATGAGAATAAGATGGATAGTCAGATGGAAGGAGTCACGGCTGATGCCCGGGATCATTTGTTTGGCCAGGTTTATGTCAGAAAGGAGAAAGCTACAGTGGAAGATGTTGTTGAAGAGGATAGAACCAATCCCAATCCTGCGATCTCCCTGGATGACCCAAGTCCATCTAATGAAGAGCTCCCCATTGCACTGCGTAAAGGCACCAGGTCATGTACTTCTCACCCTATTCAGAAATTTGTTTCTTATGCTAAGCTCAGTCCTGATTACAAGTGTTTTATCACATCCTTATCCCAAGTTGTGATTCCCAGGTCGGTGGATGATGCGAAGAATGATCCCAAGTGGTTACATGCTATGACAAAGGAGATGGGTGCGTTAGCAAAGAACAAAACATGGGAAGTGGTTGACACCCCCAAAGGGACACACTTAGTTGGCTCGAAGTGGGTCTACAATGTGAAATACAAACCTGATGGCACAGTTGATCGGTATAAAGCTCATCTTGTTGCAAAGGGGTTCAGCCAGAAGTATGGAATCGACTACCTTGAGACCTTTGCCCCAGTTGCAAAGTTGAAGACCGTGAGAGTCATTCTGGCTCTTGTTGTGCACGAGAAGTGGCGCATGGACCATCTTGATGTTAAGAATGCATTCTTGAATGGTCATCTGGAGGAAGAGGTTTACATGAGCATGCCTCCCGGGTATGTACAAGAGGGAAAGTGCTGTCATCTCAAGAAAGCTTTGTATGGCCTGAAGCAGTCGCCTAGAGCTTGGTTTGAGAGACTGAGGATTGTTATGAGGTCTACTGGGTACAGGCAAGGAAATGGAGATCATACTCTTTTCGTAAAGCAGAGAAATGGGCTGGTTAGTCTTCTCATTGTCTACGTTGATGATATGATTGTCACTGGCAGTGATGAAGAAGAAAACAGGAAAACGAAGAAGATATTAGCTAAAGAGTTTGACCTCAAGGATCTTGGTAAGCTGAGGTACTTTCTTGGGATAGAGATTGCTCGATCAGAGACAGGGCTGATTATGAATCAAAGGAAGTATACTCTTGACTTACTAAAGGAAACTGGTAAGCTTGGTTGTAGGCCTTATCTTACTCCTATGGAGTCCGGGACTAAGATAAGTATCAAGACGGGCACTGTTCTGAATGAGGAAGGAAAAGGGCGATATCAGAGACTTGTTGGTAAGCTTATCTATCTTACCCTTACTCGTCCTGATATCACGTATGTTGTGAATGTTCTTAGTCAGTTTATGCATGCTCCTACTGATTGCCACTGGAAGAGCGCTGAAAGGGTGTTGGGGTATCTAAAGAACAACCCAGGAAAAGGGCTGCTGTATACCCGACAAGATGAACTTACCATTGAAGGCTACTCAGATGCAGATTGAGCAGGTTGCACAGACACAAGGAGGTCCACTACATGATATTGTATCTTTCTTGGAGGTAACCTGGTTGTTTGGAGGAGCAAGAGGCAAGAAGTGTGTTCGAGGTCCAACGCTGAGGCTGAGTACAGGGTTGTTGCAATGGGAATTACAGAGATGCTGTGGTTGAAGATTCTTCTGACTGATATTGGCATGGAATTGGGAGATAAAATGAAAATGTACTGTGACAACAAGTCAGCGATTAATCTAGCCAATAATCCAGTTCTTCACGACAGGACCAAACATGTGGAGATTGATCGTCATTTTATTCGGGAGCGCATTGACTCTAAGGAGCTAATTTTGCCATACATGAAATCTGAAGATCAAGGGGCGGACGTCTTAACTAAAGGGCTTTGTACTTCTTCATTTGAAAAGAATGTTAGCAAGCTTGGCATGTTTGACATGTATGCCAAGCTTGAGGGGGAGTGTTAGAATACGTGTTATAGGAACCGGGTCCATGTCTGGACCAGGTTATCTGGGGCGCAGGTACCGAGGCTGGCTCGATACCCTAGGCGGCTTCTTCTCTCTCTCCCTCTATATATTGTCACTTATGTGTACTTGTTGAATTAAGTGGAAAATATTTTCTCTCTCCTAGGGTTGCGGTTGTGCACCTAGGTAGAGCTTCCCGTGGTTTTTTCCTCGTTTGAGGTTTTCCACGTACATCGTGTGTTTCTCTTCTCTTTTTCCTCTTCGTGGTTTGAGTTTCTACAAAAAGTATATCAACTAGAATAGGAATCATCAATGCAAACAAGCAAAGATAATAGTAAGTCATAAATATGATAATATCAACTCAATGTATGACATAAACTTGAAATCATAATCATATAACAGGATTTGACAGTAAAAGGAGAGCTGCCTGTTGAGAAAGTTTACTTTGTAAACATAAAGGGAATAAGATGGCCCAAGTGCAAAGCTTCTGATGATGGACCTCTTCCTGTGTACAGGTAAAATTTCTCCCCTCTCTCATAAGCATTGAGAATTTCATTCAAGTCCCTGATACAATAAGATCAATGTAATCAGCATTGGCTATGGAAAGATGGGAAAAACAATAAAAATGTCAAACATGCAAATACACTGTTATAATGTTAACTTGCAGGTAGTAATCGAAAATGCAATATTTGTCAGTTTTTACTTGAGGGAAAAAAAAAAAAAAGAGGGTTCCTTGAACTAGTTAACAGTAGTCAAAATGGGAAATCAACACCAGTTGGATAAGCACCCAAATGGACCAGTCAGGACTAGTAGATCTGGATCAGTTTCAATTCAGTTTCCAAAACCATATCAATATAAGTACACAAACAGAAAAACTGAAGTGCCAAAAGATAATCAGAAGATATCATCAAGAATCAATATATATTTATATATATGTTAAAGTCAACTAGTCCACAACAGTGGCCTTAATGTTTTTGTACCCATTGAATAATGGACTAACTGCTCAATAGATCAACTAGTCAACTAAACAATGGGTTGACAACCAAAGTTGCATCATAAGAAAATGTAATAATAGTAAAGATATCAACTAACCTGACTGTAAACACATCAAAGTTAGTGAAGCAAAATCAAATATGGAATACGATTTATCAGTCTCAAAGTGCAATAGTCAGTAACCCATACTAAACTTTTCTTCCTGCGATAAGGATAAAGAAATTCAGGTCTTTGATTGAATTTGACAGCAACTTTCCAAACCTACAGCTGATTCATGAAACCTTTTTTAACAATCAACAACATGAGGTTCCCAAAACTTTCTGACATATTAAGAGATTGAAGGGAAAAGGCACTTTTACCAGAAGATCATGATGGCAGAGGGCAATCTTCATAAATGTTCTTATAGAATATATGCCTCAATTATTTCCTAACAGTGGCATTCAGGTTGCAGCAAACACTACAGCAATGGCATCAAACATTACTTATTTCAACCTAAAACTGAACCACAAACTTGAAGAGCTGAACCAGCTTGAACCACTGTTTTATAACAGATTTGGTGGACAAATATAAGAAATCAACAGGCAGCCCTCTTTACTAGTAGACCAGCATCCACTGACAGAAAATCTTATGGAGACGTGGACAGGCTAGAGTAACAGTAGGTAAGAATGGGCACATCAGGCCAGGTACCTGAGAGGTAGTCTGGTACCCGGTCCAAATGGCCAGTTTGGGGTCGTGATTACCGTCTAATGGGCTGAAAAGCCTGGCCCAAGAAAATAATGGGCCGGGCTAGGGCCACTGCAGCTGTTAGTCACCACTAACAGTTATCACCTCCCTTCAATAGAACCCTTGAAAACCCACACACACACCAACCCTAATCCCAGATTAGGGTTCTCCTCTCAAAGGGCACAACTGATATGTTCAGCGATAATCCCACCGGCCCACCCCACCCAACAGCCTCTCTGGCCTTTCGACCCTATTTATGGGTGTTACGTGGTCAGTCCCATGAACCCAACCCGTGATCCTATACCTGGTATCTAACAATACTCCCCCCTTTGAACAACACCTTGTCAAGGTGTGAAGAAAATTCTGATAGTTGAGGCAGGCCTTCCTGCCTTTGGTCCCTTCCTGCCCTGTCTTGAATTGAAATCTATATGGATCAAATAGTGGTTACCATCCAAGGACCAGATGCCACGATATTGATGTATATGCCTGCCTTGGGCCCTCACCCAATCTCAGAATCTCCGATGTGCTATCAGACTTAGATATCTGTCGGTCAGCCACCGAATGCATGCGTTTCTGGAGAAATAGCAGCCGTAGAACAACTTTTGAATTTACCGCCAGACTGACCTCAAGTAGAAGATGCACCTGATCAATTTATAATTTTTCTCAGTATAATTGTTCTTTGTATTCAATCAGGAAGCAATCACCGTCAAGCCCAAAACCAATCCTTCACCTTGGCTGTTGTTTGATAATTGTAATTCCTGCACATAAAATTCCACACGGCCCAAACAGGAATAAGTAGAAAGGGATCTTCTCTTGCATGTAAACAAACACCCTTATCCTTCTCCCATGAAACTGTAAATGTAAAACTTGTGACAAGTCCCTATCTCTTTAGTTGGCACCCCTGTACCGTGAACGTATAAAATGTTATCCTTGTCAATTGTCCAACAATATTATGATCCATTGGTATTATCAACCAAAGAAAAATGAAGCCACCTCCATCTGCCAAAGGAAGTTTCGTAGATTCTTAATGGTCTTTTCTATAGCCCATTTAATAAAGTGAGCAATAAGCATAAGCAGAACTCATGGTGTACGCATCTGACCCTAAGCCCTCCAGCAGGTGACCATCATTATAAAAAGAATCATCAGTATAATTTTCTTAGGTTAGTGCCTTTTAACATTCCATTTTGATCAGTAGTAGAACAGCTACTATGTCTAACTTTCCCAGTAAAACATATACTGACCTGGCCATGATGAGATCCGTAATTGGATATGCTAAAGGAGACATTCAATCTCAAGAGCACCCTAGAACTGTTGGCATGGTTGTATTTGGGAGACTGTCTCTATAATAGTGATCTGTACAAAGCCCTTTTCTCTAGTGAAAACAAAGAGACTACCTCGTGGATGGCCCTATACAAGTAACGTCCCTCCATGCACTGAACTAGTGCTCCTGCACTCGATCTGAATTCAATGTCAATGCACAATCTACTGTGAGTGATAGTCTTATGCGGTATTAATGACAGGAATTCAAGTGTATTCCTTCGCTTCAACTCCTGTCCAGGGTCAGCCCTAAAAATGTGGTGGCAGTTTAATGATCTCCTCCCATAAATGTCCCAAAACTGCCTTTCTCGATTTGGCGTCCAACAACCACCTGTGAGATTGAAAGTTTTGCTAAGTTCCTCAATGTCTTTGTTAGCACCTGCTTAATCCCACTCACACACCCAAGGAGAAGCCGAGCTTTGAGAAGTAATTGTATTTTGTCTTAGCGTTTTCAATCCCATTAAGCTCAGTATATATCCCTTAAAAAAGGGTATCGGGTCTTATTAGTTATAAGTTGCTAACTACTCACCCAACCCACTACTGCCTAAACAGGGTAACAGCCACCCGACTCAAATCCAAACAAAAGCATGGAAATGAAATGCTATCAAAAGAAATGTGATAGAAGGGAAAGACAGCTCGAGGGGTTCAGGTCCAGATCTAACGGTCTTTGAGCGACCTCCCGTGTCAACAGTCTGAGTCAAAATTTTAAGCCCCGGTGCTATCTCCCCTATAACAAAACCAGTGATAAGTAGTGCATTTTTCACAAGACAAAAAGGGTTGTCTTTGTCAAACGGTGGAAAAAGGGATGCTACCTCGCCAAACAGTTCTTAGTTGGAAGCATCATTGCTTATCCATATGCTCCTATCTGTTATTGTCCAAGTTTCTGCACTTACTAGGAAAGAGTCCTTTCAAGTTGAAGTAAAGAGCTGGCTTTGGGGTTAGGCCCCATACCTTCATTCCAACAAAATGGATACATACAAGGGAAGGCCAAAACAGATCTTTACAATAAGCACAAAAGATTGACCCAACCCTTCACCAAAAAAATTGATAACAAACATAGCCTACAAGCTATGCCTATACATATTCAAGTCAGCAAAATAGTCATGAGGATCATTGGCATGATCCATGATCAGATGTCCTAAGTCAACTGTAGCAACACCCTGCTCCACAAAAATTCCCATCTGAAGTTGGTCAAGACACCCAGTCTAGCCTGTATTTGGCCTTCTTCCTTCCAATCTCTGTCTAGTTTTCCTCACCCAATCTTTAGTAGGGGAAACGATTACATAGTCACCACCATATTCCTTATGGAATCTGAGAATGCGCTCCAATATTTCCATTTCTCCTTCATGAATCCTTCCACGATCCTTGATAGTCACACCACACAGCCCATTTGCCCATTATCCACATAGCTTAATCCAGCTATTTTCGTCCATGCCTGGTTTGCGCTCTAACAATGTTAATTAACATTCCATTTCTATGCGAGCCGATTGTGTCAACACTGTAGACCCAGTTTCGTCAGGAGGCCATTTGACAAAGGAAAAACTATCCATGCAATTCCTCCGAACTTCTCTTTTGAACCTACTAATCTGGGGTTCAAGACTGTCATGAAAACATCTGTTTCTGAGGCGCCACATATTCCAGCAAACAATTAAGAAAGCCATCCTCCAACACCGAGGCCTCCACTTCCCCGATATCCTAGCTTGTAGCCATCTCTTGAACTCTGCTGCAATCTCGCCATGGGGAAACTTCATTCTACCAAACTTTGCAGCAATATACGTCCAAATTCCTTAGCTATTTTACATTGTACTAAGACATGGGCATTAGTCTTCTCAGCAAAATGCCCTGTTCAGCATGCTTCCAGGACACTTTGGTTGTGATGGTGGAATGTCTCTCCAACCATCCACAGCATCCAGAGGGTCTGGTAACTCATTTATGCCTTCACATGAACAGAAATCCTTCCGTAAAGACACCTCGTTGCCATAGGTGTTGACGTAGTGAATGAGTCCCATGAATATCCTTAAGGCTATTCCTTATCACGGCTGCTAGCAAAGAAGCTTGCATAACTAAACCAAACCTGATCTTGTGTATTTCCAACTTGAAACCTGAACCCAAAGGCCTCTCATTGTTCTCAGTCTAAACACATCATTCAGATGTGGACCTAGCTCCTCCCGAATGAAACCAGCATGAACCTCACCTCTTATGGCGGGTAATAGTGTCTGGCTGATGGAATTGCTAAAGCTATGGAAGGATGTTTTGACAAGGGAGCCTCCGAAAATCCTCAAAAAGGGCTAGCGGTGTAAAGCCTCCATTGTCACTTCCAAAGTAATCTCCATTAAACAGCTGAAGATTGTATCCTTAGGCACCAGTCTGAGGCAACGGAAAAAACGTACCTCCGATGGCCATCTGTATAACTTGCTGGACCCTTACTTCCCCCAATTTTAGGACCCTCGGTCGCTATGCTGTAGCATGAAGTTGCCTCGCCTATTTCAAGCTCTCTGTTCTAAAATTTGACATACACTTTCGAGGCCTCTTGCATATCTCGAGTCTCAATCAGTAGCAGAACTCCCCATGGCCCAAAGGTGTTTATTCCATAATGGGATCGTTGTGACGTGTAACGAATTCTCTTTCATCATGAATGTCTTCAGTTCCATCCTTTTTCAAGGCTCCTTTCAGCAGGGAAGACACCTCCAGGTGTGTCCCCGTGGAAACTGAACCATGACAAATTCGTTTTCGGCAGGATTTTCTTGTGGGCCTTGCAAAGGTGACCATGGCAGTCAAGTATTGTTTCCCTGCGCTCGATTTTTCAGCATCACTAAGGGTGAAGATGTAGTTGTCGGCTTACCATAGCCCTTTTGCAAGATAACGTCTGCCATACCACAGCCATCGAGGAGTGGTATAGGGTGCTCGTCCCCTGAAGTGAAGTTGTTATTACCTTCAACAAGAGGACGAGAGATAGGGTTCAACATCGATTCTTTGTTCTCAATCGAGTATCCCTTCTGATCCTCAGACTCAATTGTCGCGCTTTCCATATCTCCATCCTTGAATGAGTCAGCCCCAACCCAAGCTCCAAGGGTGCCTGAATGACCCTATTCACCATACTCCCTTGTTGCAGCTGTGGCTCGACTCCAAGGGGGTTTCTCCGGTTGTCTTAATGATCTTCCACTCCAAATTTCCGTGTCACCTTCTTTGTATCCTGTAATAGGGTTGAAGAGATGATCTAACGCTCCTTCTAGTACTTTCTTCTCGCTGCAACCCATCTTCCCTCGCCTTCCAGTAGCCACTCCAAGCTCAATGCCTCCTTGGTTTGCCCTCTCCATCAGGATCAAAGTTTGAGTGCCATCTTCATCAGCTCCTTCTTCAAGCCTACAGTAATGTCAATCAGCAGTCTTGAGGCATTCTTCCCCTTGCCATTTCTACTCGCATTTTTCTAAATCATGCAAAATTTGCTCGATCAACTGTTGTCTGGTCTCCACTGCAAGATTATGCTTAGGCAATGGCCAACTGGGACCTAGAAACTCGATCGCCTCCTTTTACTTCCTGGAGTCCTACCTAACCACCAATATCCATTACCGAAAAAATCCTTCAATCTTCATCCAACTCTACGGTAAAAGGCTGATCCTTGGGTGACACTGACCAGAAGCTATGTCACATGGGAGCAGGTATGGTACAGGTTTGGGTATGGCAGTATGGGTCGAACACGGCAATTTTGACAATTGTGGGTACATGGATACGGCAAATTTTTAAATTCCCAAAAAAAGATAAAATATAAAAAATAACATTAATAGTTCAGACTTGTAATCCCATAGAAAAGTCTACAAACAAAACATTGTTTAATGTTTATCATAAGAACATTATCATCATTCTAGCTATTCTAAGTCAATGCCCATCTCATCTCCCCATCTTCCACTACCTCAAGCACATTAGAAGATGTTGATGGAATAGAAGGTTCTTCAAATCTTCAATTAACAGCTTCAAGTTCATTGTCTTCTTCTAAGTTAAAGTCCTCAACATTCACATCCCAATTTTTAGTTTCTCCTTCCATACAAGACAAAAAACAAACTGTAATTATTGCCGAATAAGAAGAGAAACATCTAAATCAATAAATCATATACTTATTTACCTATATTCTTCTTTGTTTTGTAAAAGAAGCCGAAGATTAGAATGCACATAAACCAGATCTTTTGCACGTTTGTTTGTGAGATTATTTCTTTTTATATTGTAGATATGTGAATATGTACTCCAATTTCTCTCACAGCTTGATGATGTAGCAGGTTGAACTAACAATCTAAAAGCAAGGTATTGAAGAGTAGGATAAGCATGTCCATGTTTGAACTTCACCAAGAAATAGGTGCATAATCATCTTTATCTACAGTTGCACATAGATCTTCTCCAATTCATGTAGAAAACTTTGCAAACTCATTGTGAGCTTGGCAATTTTGATGTAGATCATCAAAATTCCTATCAAGACATGTCAATCTGTTTTTTTATAATTATGGATCCTTATGTGGTGGGATTCTTCCAATACCTTGTGCAAGCCAATTTTTTCCAAAATATTTAGGATTCAATGAATGTGTCATGCATTGAAGAGCAGTGCTACTTTGATCCCAACTTACAATCAATACTTTATGCGCATGATAAGAAAAAGTTGAATCTTCAAGTGCAATATTTTTTTTCTCATGCTTCAAAATAACCTCTTGGATTTTTTCTATCACAGTGTCCCACATCTCATAAACACAATGCAACGTCGAAATATCACAATAAAGAACTCTCAGCATCTCTCAAATAGGCTTTATCAATGCAAAAAAATAAAAGATTCTATCCGACCACTTGTCATCAGTAATCAGTCTTTTGATTGGGTTGAGCTTTGTCATCATCATCAGCACGACAGGAATTCCAATCATCATCAGTCACCATACTGATCAATGCACTTTTAACCTTTTTCATCCTTTTGACCATAACAATTAAAGAGGCTAAACGTGTCTCTGCAACTCTTAACAATTTTAGATCAAAATGCTTGTTACATAAGAAAAGTGCATGTTGATGATTTACAAGGAAATTTCTGATGTTCCTCACATCCTTTTTTCCAAGTCTTCAATCCATGAACATAAGTCACAAGCATGAGGATCTCGCTCTTTACTTAGTGGATTGCATATACTCTTTAGAGCCAAATTTAGACTATGGACTGCACAAGGAGTCCAAAAGATAAGAAGGTAATCATGTTCTATGGATCAGCTGCTCTGCGTACAGGTGCATTGTCTGTAATTATTTGAACAACCTTATGTTTCCCCACTTCTTCAATTATTATTATGAACAATTCAAATACTCAGCACTTTTGTATACACCAAATGCACCTATCGCTCCTAAAAAAATTGGTCCATCTGCTGAAGTTGCAATGAAATTAATAAGATGGCGCCTTTGCAAATCTGTCCAGCCATCAGAGAAAATAGAAACTCCATGTCATTCCCAAGTTAACTTTTGATACTCTAACAATTTGTTAAGAAAAGTCTTTTGTTGTTCTAGTAGTATAGTGCAAAGCCTTTCAGATTAGAGGGAACATAACCAGACAAGCAACAATTTGAAATAGATGTAACTAAATCCCTCCAATATGGACTCCTAGCTACATTATATGGTACGCAATTAGCATAGAAAAATGTCACCACTTTTAGATCTAATTCTCGCTGTCCTTGTAAACCAAATGACTCCTTAATTAATTTCTGAGTAGCATCAGCTTTTCTTTTCTTTTCTTTTTTTGGATCATCCTTAACATCATGTAAAATTGAAGGAATGTCAATAAAACTGGATGTTGCCATGCTTTTCTTTTTCTCCACGCATTGTTCTTTCTTCAATGATCCAAACTCTCATTTGTGATATTTTCACATACTTGAATTCCATGCACTTTGATTTTTAACAGAAGTGCTTTCACTCTTGTATATGATCCACTGAACTCTAGGCCACAAAAAAGAACAAATAAAGGCAACATTTCCACCATCTCCAGGAGCTTTCCCTTTCTTTTCTATGTATGACCATAATGGTTGAACTTTATGTGCACTAAATGTAGCTGATCCACAACTTGAACTTGTAGTAGGTCGAGAGGCTCATTTTCCTTTGTTCGCCATACTACATTAAAAATAATAAAAAGATACGAAACAAAAAGAACATAATGAACAAAAAATTGAAAGAATAAAACAATACGCAATCATAAGAATATGATGACTGGCATTTAGGCTTGCGCCTAAGCTTGGCTGATAAGCACTTGGCAGCATCACTTTTGTTTGGTTGATGAAGACTGAAGAGAATCTTGCCAATAGATTCATCAAACTTTTAATAAGCAAGGCAGAAACCAAACAAAAATGGCAGGTGGCAGCCAACATAGCTGACAGAAATAAAATGCACACAAACGCAGCCACAACAGATAAACACATAAAATCAAACAAAACATGAAAAAAAGGAAAGGTCTACGGTTTTAAAGTTCAGCCTTCAAACAAAAACATCCCAAATAAAAAAAAAATGAATCCCCCAAATCAAGAAAATGAAACCCTAAGTTGTAATAGCGGAAAGGAAAAAGAAAAAAATGCTTACATGGCTGCCACCGGACGTCGTCGCTGCCGCCAGTCATCACTACTATGGAAAACACTTAAAGAAAATGTCGGTCGGTCAAGCTCTGACATGTGTTTCGTAACTTAAAAGCGAAATGATTTTATGGTGTAGATCAGGTACCTAGTGCCACCGCCGTACCCGGTAATGTGTACCCGTGTACCGGAACAGGTATCTGAGCCAATCCCACGTACCCATGTCACATAGGCCAGAAGGTAACCCTTCGGGGAGGCATAATTCCTAGTAGTGCTCCTTGCCTAGGAAGATGAAGAACTGTCTCCAACTGCCATAACCCAAAGCTCGCAAGGTTATGGATGTATTCCTCGTATTCTTCGAACGGTTTTGGGCTCCAAGACTTAGGGTTGGGGATGGGTCCAAACAGAATAAGCACGCAATCTT
This sequence comes from Nymphaea thermarum, assembly GCA_011799765.1. Classification (NCBI taxonomy): domain Eukaryota; kingdom Viridiplantae; phylum Streptophyta; class Magnoliopsida; order Nymphaeales; family Nymphaeaceae; genus Nymphaea; species Nymphaea thermarum. The sequence goes on from JAANDH010000890.1 coordinate 17,950, forward strand.
CAGGAATCTTGTCATGTGGTTGAAGAGGCCCACGAATGATCGTCCTCTGTGACACCTTGTTGAATTCTGGCTCGGATACCATTGTTAGCAACCATTAACAAGTATCACCTCCCTCCGGTCTATGTCACACGGGTAGTACCCGTACGGTACCAGTACAGGTACGGGGTTGGGTACGCCATAAAGGCGCGTTGACCCTACCGGGTACGGTCAACGCACCGGAGGTCATTTTTGACCTTTTTTGGACACGGTCAACTTTGACTGAGTCCAAATGTGTCTTTTGTTAATTTTAATGATTTTTAGATTTCATCGTTTAAAACCATTTTAACGTTAAAAAAATGAAAGCTCGAAACCCTTAAAACATGTTTTCGTTAAGGGTTTTGTTCTCCTCTCAACGTGCGACGGCCGGCGACAGGCAGGGGCGGCGACGGCAGACGATCGGCGACGGCGATTGGCGACGGCAGAAGGCGAACAACGGCGGTATACTTTTGTTTTTATCATTTTTTAGTTCATTTTCTTTGGCTCCGCCCCTACCGATCTTACTTCTGTTGCCGGCGACAGTAGGGGAGATGATCTTACTTCTGTCGCCGGCGACGGCAAGGAGATGATTTTACATCTTTTTTAGTTCATTTTCTTTGGCTCCGCCCCTACCGATCTTACTTCTGTTGCCGGCGACAGTAGGGGAGATGATCTTACTTCTGTCGCCGGCGACGGCAGGGAGATGATTTTACATCTATCGCCAGCGTTTTTTTTGTCGACATTGTCAGACGTCGTTGGGGCGATGATCTTATAGCATTTGGGTGGTGTTTTTGTCATCAATGTTCTTGAATGTGATGATCTTGATAGGCCGACAAGCGACAGCAAGATTGATAAAAGAACTCAGTCATATAATTCGTGTTTTGGTATACGTATACCTTATTCTGCATATTATGTATTGCATGTTCTATACTGATTGAGAAGAAGTCCTATTTTAGAACATTCTTTGTTGCATTTTGCCTTGTATTGATTGAGAACAAGTCCAACTATATTGCATGCTGAACAAGTCAGACAAGGAGAATTCTGCTGCTATATTGAATGTTAATTATGAGACTGAGGAGAATTTTGGATTATGATTTATGAATATGACGATATGTTATTCTGTTTGTAATTTTTGATATGGATATGTGCAAATATGTTATTTTTCTGCATTTTTTGACATATATACATGTGTGTGTACAGCCGTACCCCCGTACCCAAGTTTTTTGAAAATGGTCTGTACCCGCACCCGTACCTATGTGACATAGCCTCCAGTAGAACCCATGCACAAGCCAACCCTAATCTCAGATTAGGGTTCTGCTCCCAAAGGACACAACCAGTATGTTCTGCGATAACCCCCCCCCCCCCCCCAACTTTTTTCTGGCCTTTTCGACCGTATTTATGGGTGTTACCAGGTCAGTCCCATGAACCCGACCAGTGATGCCGTACCCAGTATCTATCAGCAACGGTCCCCAAAGAGCCCGATTTGAGCCCATCAAGGCTCGATAAGGAGCCAAACGAAAATATTTTAACCATGACCCGACTTTATAGCTATTTTTTGTGCAGCATTCCTAAAAAAAAAAAAAATTGATACAGGACTAAAGGGATGTTGTGCACCACGAAAAAGAGTTACAAGTTGTAAAAAGAGTGATGTGCAAAGCTGGTGTACATGGTAAAAAAGAGTGTACAAGCTGTGAAAACGAATCACCGTTTTTTAAATGAGTAGCAAGTTTTTGAAAAGAGTTCAGAAAGCAAACTATAAAATAGAGAGTACAAGCAAGTTTTCTTCTCGTGCCCATACAAGCACAGCAAAAGAAAAACTACTATCACGCCAGGTACTGGGGTAGTAGGTTTGGCCCAACATCCAATAAACTAGGACTGGCCCGACTCGATTATTAACAAGTCGGCGACAGGCCCAGCAATGATCCAACTGGGCTCACCAACCACGATAATCAGGCTGGCCTCACTTGATGTCCAGGTCTACCAATAGGCATAGTGACATAGTTAAGTGGACAAACCAAGCTGGTTACAATTTTAATATGTTAGGATTAGGCTTGCTATCAGTTTGTTTCACACGGACATTTCATGTGCTCTTCATTCTTTTGTAAATCAAGTCCGCGTAGGGCCATTTCCTAAGGCCTGCTACGACTTGTGAAACTTTCTCTACAAAGATATCTACTACCAAACACCTAAGATTGAAAACTTCAGCCGTGCTAATCTTAGGAACATAATATGACTTTTTTCATTTTTTCAATTTTTTTTAATGGCAAACAGTTTTTCTTCATTTTCTATTTTTTATTTGTTGCAAATCTACTTATCTTTTGATGTTTGTGTTATTAGTTTCTCACTTATTTTATTTTTCCACCATTTTTAGTTTTAAAATTTTAAAAAAATTTACCATATTTTTTCCTTTTTTTCCCCCTTGTTTTCAAACTCGCCGTATTATACCCGAGAAAATCTCACCGTTTAAAACTCTGAAACGTTATTTGTGACTATGATATATATATGTGTGTGTGTTGAAAAATGATTTGTATTCGTACCCGCACCAGCACCCGTACTTATGTGACATAGACCACCAGCTATATAAGACAACTACATTGGTCCTAATGATTCATCTACTTCACCTCACCTTTTCCACCCCTTGGGCAACCAAATGCAATGTTGGTTCCTTCACCTCTTCTTGGAGATAACTACTCCACATAGCATAGGGCTATGTAAAGGGCATTCAGTGCCCAAATTAAATTTGTTTTTGGCCAATGGATCGTAGCCCAAACCTGCCTCACCTTCAACTGATCAATAAAGCATTAAATCGGTTTCATGAAATGGTTGTTTCATGGTTACTGATTCTATCTTCAGGGATATATCAAGAGCTGCATATGTGCCAATCATGGGTTGAAGTATGCTTGACCTTGAGCAGCAGTTATCACAAGGTAACGTTACTTGCATTCGTCAACTCAAAAAAAAGGACCATTGACTGGAATCAAAGTCGCTTGCAACATATTTCAGCATTCTCAAAACACTCTAGGATGAGTTGAGTTATTTTGGGTGACATACCCATGTCTATATGCCATTTCTAGGGGATAGGTACTTATGGCCGCATGGTTTGGTCTGAGTCAGACTTAGATATGATCCACTATTAGTGGCTCTCCATCTGCACAATAAATCATTGCAAAGCCTTGGAGATCTTGCCATTCCACCTTCAAGTCTTCAAGCATTACCACCTAGGCCACTTATAATTTTCTTCCATCATATTTGTTGGTCCTCAAGGGCCCAATTCTAAATATTGCCTACCACCCATTATCAATATGTTTCCACCACTAATAACATAACCCTCCTTATCTCCTGCTTCACCATGGCTCTAATACAAGTTGATGAAGACTTTAACCTAATAAAACAAAAAAAACAAAGATCACAAAAAAGTTGAGGAGTTTTCCACCTAAAAGGAAGATAGATGCTTCCTCTTGATCAGTCGATAAATAAATGCTAGAAAACCAATTGTGCATGGGCCATTGGTTTCATGCCCAATTCAGTCCTAATCTGCTACTAACGACCTTTTACTGGCCTATCTAAAATGACTCTATTTTGTTCAAACTAGTCTACTATTAGCTACAATGAGTAAAACAAGTAATCCAATAAATAATTTCCCATTTTGGCCATAAATATCACAACAATAATATTTGTCATTGCCAAACACATGCAAATATCCATTTCAATTAAGTTTTAGGATCAACAACCAAAGCAGATACATCTCTCTTGCATATATGCATCCTATGAAGTAAAATATGAACAATAATTTACTTATTTATTTACTGGAATTTGTAAACATGACACACAAAGGTGCTAACTAAGATATTCCATTCTTGCAGTCTGACCCTATTGGAGAAATATTGCTAAATAAAATGAAGTGGTTCAAGCTCAACTCAGCTCAGTCTGACCCTATTGGAGAAATATTGCTAAATAAAATGAAGTGGTTCAAGCTCAACTCAGCTCATGAAACGAGAGAATGGGTTCATACTTGAATTTGTATTGAAAGGACTAGCTTAAACAAGGTCAGTCTAGCTTGTTGGCTAGTCCTAGGTGTACTTGCATGTAATAAATATTTAAGAGAAAGACTTAACAGTTAAGAAAATGATGGGAAGTCAAAAGCTGCCGGTAACAAAAGAATATTCTAGGGAAGCAGCCAATGGAGGCCAGGAAAAGATAATCGTTTGCCTTCTATACGTTGGAATTCTCTGCAATTGAACGGTTTCCTAGTGAGATGATGAAAGATTTCAATACGGTGAAGTTGCATTTCCAACAAATAAGGAAATTGTCTCATTATGCGAACTCACTGAAAAGGTATATAATGGATACAAACATGATAGCAGGCATTTGATGAACATGAGCATGCTAATTGAGGTCATCTCCGTCGCACAAGAAAAATGATACCTCCTAATCAACATTAATAAATCATAACGACTAAGAGTAGCAAGTAGGCGTATTATACAACAGGCAAATAAACGATATAGCAAATAAAAAAATCCAGCGACGGACTACTTTAGCTCACACCTCTAGTAGCAATCAACATTGCAGTGAACAAGGATTAAAGATCGAATCAGCACACCCTATGAAAAAAACACCTTAAATCTGTCGCTCCAGAGGAGACGAAAACGTTTATACAAGAGAGTAGCTAAGATCAAGCAACACATATGACAATCGAAGAGAATGAAGAAGAACAAGAGAGAAACAAGAGATATTATCTGGGAATCTGAAAATGAGGATGCATAAGACATCGCACCGATGAGCGAAGAAGACGCCGCGACGGAGGAAGACGTGAGAGGGACGGTTAGTCAGACGTTCGATTCTCTGGACGAGGGATTCGTCGAGCTTCTGGCACCCAAACTTGATGATAAGTTTGTCGTAGTCAATCTTCCCCCCGTCCTTGGCGCTAACTACCCAGGGATTTACCACCTGTTCGGATTCCTCCTGCTCCTCCTCTTTGTTCTCGTGCACTTTCCAATCGTCCATCGCCATTTCCCTCTACCTCTCTCTCCGCTGAAAAGCAGCCAGATGATGAGAAGCGAAGAGAGAAGAAACCGAAGAATAGGGGTGGCGGCACTCAGGAGAAGCGAGCGAGGGAGATATAGAGGAAGCGAGTCCTCCCGGCGGCGGCTCAACCCCGTCGAAAATATTGTTTAGGAAAACTAGGTGATTTCAAAAATGTAAAAGAAAAAAAAAATACAGGATTTCTATTTTTCTTTTTCTTAAAAGGGACAATATAACCTAAATATGGGGCAAATAGCCAAACAAAATTGTGCCGCGCAGTGAATCCGTAGACGGCCGAATCGATTGAACTCAAACGGCAGACGTTGAAGCTGGCAAATGAAAGTCGAACGTTCAGTATAACTTTTATTTTAGCTTGAGCGTTGATTGACACTCTAAATAGAAAATGGGTATTTCAAAAAACACCCTTGTTGGATTTCTGCATTTGGCCCCTTCATTTTACCCAAATCCCAACGACTGGAGAATGAAAAATGGAGTAGGAGGTTGTGAACACCTACAATTTTCGCAAGTTCAGATTACTGTTTAAGCTTTCAACATGACATTTCAAGTTTCAAGATCATATTAAGCCAAACGAACATGTTTTATCAGCTTCAAACACTTAGTCCTTAGGTCTCATTGATGGAAATTACCATTTTACCCTTACATCCTATATCACCTTGACTTGAAAAGTAGGGAACATGTTTTATCAGCTTCAAACACTTAGTCCTTAGGTCTCATTGATGGAAATTACCATTTTACCCTTACATCCTATATCACCTTGACTTGAAAAGT
>JAANDH010000890.1:24432-117368 GCA_011799765.1 Nymphaea thermarum
TATCACCTTGACTTGAAAAGTAGGGAACATGTTTTATCAGCTTCAAACACTTAGTCCTTAGGTCTCATTGATGGAAATTACCATTTTACCCTTACATCCTATATCACCTTGACTTGAAAAGTAGGGAACATGTTTTATCAGCTTCAAACACTTAGTCCTTAGGTCTCATTGATGGAAATTACCATTTTACCCTTACATCTTATATCACCTTGACTTGAAAAGTAGGGACCAAGAATTGCCTGACATTTGAGCAATTATACCATACCATTTTTTAGCTTTACAAGACTTGAGGAGCCATTAGAGCAAGCTTGTCAGGGTTTCCCCAGCTCCCTCAAACCTGATCAGCTCATCAAGAGCATGCACCTCTCATTTTCGGGTCACTGAAACCATGTCAAGCCGAACTGAACTGAGCTAAACATAAGCTATTCTCAGTGCTCATCTAGTATTTGTTCAATTACTTTCTATTCTAGAATCTAGAAAGAAAGTAACTCCTACAACTTTGCCAGCTTTGGCAAGTCTGGGCTAAAAATTCTCTTAAACATGTCAGTTTGCACCGAGCTAAGATCATATTCTTCAGTGTCCAAGTTGAATATTTCAGACTTTGATTTCAATTCACTTATCTGTATTGGAGCTTAATTTTCATTTCATAAATTTACAAAGGATTGTTATACTCCGTACATTTAGTTCCAGTGCAGCTCAATCTTTTTATTTCTTCGTATTGCTGTGATCAGTAACTTTTCAAGAGAGTATATCCGACTCCAGATCGGAATGACATGCCTCAGATCAAATGTACTCATTTTGCCCTTGCCTAACCTTCAAAAAATAGTCATTTTGATATTTGTAAAAAAATGAATTTTTGAGTTTTGAAGGGCAAACGACGTTATTTTTCCATCAAATTTGACAAGATGATGCCTTATTTTTACCCTGCACACGTTCCAATGTGGTCAGTCACTCATAGGACGCACCCATCGGTTTTGTTTTCCATGCCAAAGGTGTTTCGGTCTTCTACTACTACATGCATAATTTTCATAAAACCTAATTTATGAGATTTCCTATCTAGGTACATAGGCATATATGATATATGAAATTACTAAGAATTTTATATTCATAAATATCCAGTTTAGGTGACCAAGTTGTTTTTCAATTAATTGCACGATGGAGCCATGTCATTAGTAGGTGGTATCTAAACATTTTATGCGTGTTTTATTTGATAATATGTTGCTTTCTTCCACAAGCATTACATTTCATTAACACCATGCACAATATTTTCATTAAAATTGGACGTTGATTTCAAAAAGACTTTCATCTTCCTCTTCCAAAAACCATCGAATTTTTTCATGGGTCTCTTTGTCGTCCCCATATTTTTCTTTAGTATAGCAAGGTCAAAATGTCACTCATGAAGTTTAGACCTCCTATTGGATTGGATTGATCCTCGTAGACATAGTAGTCTCTTCACGAAGGTTGACCACTTTCGTATTTCATTTTTGGTTTCTTATATGTCTATCCTTCCACATTTTGAAGTTGTCTTTTATCCATGTTTTATCACTCGTCTCGATTCCCTTTCTTATTTTTTTTGTCTCGTTGTCATCCCTCGGACACAAGGCAATACAAGCACTCACCATGGCTCCACGTACAAGGTCACAAGGAGATGAAGAAAGAGAACAATAAACTCCATAAACGAAGGAGCATAATCATAAGGTTAACCCAACATTAATGTGAACCAAAAGCTGATACAACAAATGATAAAAGATGAAGGTCGACCCATAGGAGGACCGAGAAACAATATCTCTAAAGGTTCGACCAAGGGAAAAATCTTTTAGGCAGAGTACATGACCTCATACATTCTAGGATCGAGGACATGGAGAAGACCAGAAAAAAATGAGAACAGGGGCAAAAAAGTTTAATAAAAGATTTTTGTGATGGGTTGGAAAATGAAGACCTTGACGAGCTGCCACATAAATTCAAGGGTACAGAAAACCCTCACACCCAACTATCTATTTTCTTTGACAAGTGCGGAAACTTCAGAAATAACAACAAAGCCTTATTCATTTGTTTTCCACAAAGTCTTGAGGGAGAAGCAATTCTACCATTGACACCAGATGAGAGATTTCAATGAATTTGTTAACACTTTCATGGAGAAATAGAAATCCAACCTCTCAATCATCCCCACAATGGACACAATGCTAAACATTCATCAATAATATGGGGAATTTGCTCATGATTCCTTTCAGAGGTGGTGAGCCGCAAGCCTTAAATTTTTAACCCTCATGCATGAAGTCCATGCACTCACTATGATTCTCAAGGAATTCCAGATTCATCTTTGGCACCACCTCGTACAACATACGGTATAAGGTCACACATACCTTGGTTTATGATTTTTCTTTGATTGTAGATCATTAGTTCAAGCACCCCTTTATCTGAACCTATTTTAGGCTATTTCTGTAACAACATCTAGATCATATATCCAAGTCTTATTTCTGTGTTGAGATCTCATATCTAAGTCTCGGATCTGATATATCTTATAGATCCAGATCCATTATTCTCCTTTCATTTCTTAGATATTGAATCATAATCCAAATTCTAATACTACATTAAGATCCATCTTCTACATTACTTTTTGGATCTATATATGGATTTGGGTATCAACATCAAACCCAGTACTAGGGTACACATGTGAACTTAATGCACATTATATATAAAAAATGTATCATGATTTTCTCACTTTATGCTTAATGTCCATTCTCATGTCAGCAATTGAAACATATAGAATTTTTAGTTGAGTGCTCCATGCATACCGAATCGAAATTGGTATCTATATGTGATTGAGAAGAACATTTTTCTAATTTATATCAATTTTTAGAATAAGGTTTAAAAGTGTGTTTTCTCCTCCTTGCACTCTCACATCGTTCGCTCTCCACATTCAAGGTTAATTCAAATACTCGAAGAACATTTCTCCACACATGGGTGGCTTTTATGGTATTGAATTCAGAGTTTGGACAAGATTGCAACGAGCAAAATTCCATTGAAAATGCATTTTTGACATGATTTTGAGTTGAGAGAGGAGATAGAGGAGGAACAAGTTTAGTCATGTATCAATAATTTCAAATGGAGTGCCCCCTCTCCCTCCTATAAATACGGGTTCACCTCTTGCTCAAACCACACACTTGAACTTTCCTTGAGAATCTCCACAATGTTGGAAAATTTTGAACTGGATACTCAAAAAAAGGATTAGCTCAAAACAAGTTATTTTTGTAAGAGTCTTGAGCTAAGTTTTAGACTGGGCTGCATTAGCACTTAGCCTATGGCAGTGGTCACAGCCAACTAGGCTCCAGCTTTAGATAATTTAGTTTTTTCATCATCTTTTTTTTTTTTGAATTTGCAATGTAGTTCTTTATCTGTGTTTAGTTTAGTTTTTGCTTTCTAAGTATGTTTAGCTTAGTTTTCTTTTTTGCTTTTAGCATGCCTAACTTAGTTTATTCTTCTTAGTTGCTTTAATAATGTTGTTGTTCAGCATGTTTATTGTTTTAGATTATATTTATTTTAGTGCCTTTAGAGAAAGCACAGGGGTCAAGTATGCCCCTCTCTTCCTTATCTATTTCATTTAATTTCTTTGCTTTTGTTTACTTAGTTTTACTTAGAACATGCATATAGAATATAGTTTTCTTTCATGTTTTCTTTAATCATGCATTACACCTATCTTTTAATATGCAGTGAACCTCCTTGCACCTACACACACCATTGACTGAAACAAGATTGAGTCAACTTACTAGCGTGGTTCTCATACACGACTCATTTGTGTGCATTAGCTCAGGTATGTGAAAACTTGAATCTAGCTTGGTCCTCACACACAAATCATTTCAAAACATAGTTTCCTGTAAAATATGCCTAAATCTATCTCGTCAAAATAATTTGAAAACACAAGGCCATGTATGCATGGAGACCAATACTAGTTCAAGTCTCTAAGACCTAGCCCAGACCGGTCTTAAAGCCCAGCACGTATGAACCCAGTTCATACTGTAGATGTAGTCAAACTTCTTTAAATACCCATTCACATAGGATGAATGAAGTTTATATATCACATGGTTTGGCTAAGACCAACCACACTAACTATAGACCCACGCAGCTCTAAACCCAGTGTAAGCAAGACTAAACCCAGTTCTCTTGACCGATCCACCCGTAGCCTATTTGTATCTTGGATCTCAAATCAAGTCATTGGATCAAAAACATGAATCTTTAATTATCTAAACATTGATATTAAACACAATTCCATTACATGGGACATTAAATTTCAAGTATTGGATTTTATATCTCAAATATTGGATTATGGATCTTGGATCTCAAATTTTGGATCTTAAATCTTAGATGATAGATCTTGGACTTCAAACTTTGGATTTTGGATTAGATTTCACATATTGAGCCTTGAAGCCAAAATCTCAGATCATGGATGTCATATTGTGGATTTCGGATATCAGACTTAGGATTTCAATTCACGTATTTTGGATGTTTGATTTAATATATTGGATATGGATCTCAGGTTTTGGGCTTTAGATAAGATTTACACTATGAACTTTTTATTATAAATCATAGATCAGTATTCCCATAATCAAACCCAAATACAATTTTTTTAAACTTGACAATCGTTATACTTGGATCTATCCTTTTAGAACTTGGACTTTTAAAAGATTCAATCATGAATACAAGATCAAATTTACTAGGTCTTTTAACTTGGATTTTCGACGATGAGTGTCAATCACATGAAATGATATTTTGGCTTTTATAGCATCTCTATTTTGAACTTAGAACAATTGTTCTTCAAATTGTAATCTCAATTTTTGGATTGAGATTCAAATCTCTCTACTAGGTCCTTGTCTTATACCCCAGTCCTAGTAGAGACCAGACTTCACGTCTATATGAGTTAGTTTTGCATGCATCATTTTAGATCTATGACATGAATTTGCATCGATCTGTGATCATCCAGACATGAGCAAACTTTAGGTCAATTTCTTATTGTTCATCAGCCCATTTTTTAAATAAACGTAGATTTTAGAAGATGCATGATTTTTGAGATATCCAACCACCTACATTTTTGAGATATACGTAGGTCTGATGGTGAGAGTTCCAAGGGCCAGCACATGATCGTGTGGGACAAGATCTGCTGGCCCTATTCTGAGGAGGAGCAAACTTAGTGCACTTAGATGAATGGGGCCGCACCTAACCAGGTTGGCTCTTTTTATTTGTACCTGCAACTCTAGTTGTGCTCTTTGAATGAGGATGTTTGTCAAGCAACTTTTGGATTCAGATATCATCCTTGATCTGACCTTTGGTCTTATGCTTCAGAAGCTTCACGTGCTCAGACCTCAACTGGGAACAGGTCTTGATGATCTCTGTTTTGAGGGGAGATCGGCCAAGGGTCTAAAGGCAAGGGACCTCTGGATGAGCTTCTACTCTAAGTATGTGAAGAGAGTCAACATTTGGAATAGGGATACTCATCCTAGAGCTAGATGGTTTGCGTACATACCGTGTGAAGGTAGATTTCCGACCCAAGGCCGTCAAAAAAGGAGGGGTACAAAATAGATGCCCAATTTTCTGCTTGGAGGAAAAATCAAACTCACACCACCATTGCCACCCAGCTCTCAAGATATGGAAGCTGCTATCCAGAAAGTTTAACAAGAAACCTTGTATGGGGAGCTCCATTCCAGAGGAGCTCAAGAGATGGTGTTGTTGTAGCATTAAATGGGGTTGGGTTATGTGATTGGAGGCTCAGTTTTTAAGGAGTGATACGGGGTATTTGGAAATGGAGAAGCTTATGTTTTCATAGGGGGAGAGAATGTATTTAGAGCTTATGAGCAAGCAAATTTGGATCTCACGTGTGATTTGTTTTGAAGCCCTTTTCTCCAATAAGCTCGTGGAGCTGAGGCATTCTTCTAGGCAGGTGGCTCCAAACTAAGAATGATCAAAGATCCATCCAAATAGCTTCCAAGATGATCCATGGTGCCTGATGGGTGGCTGTTAGTTCTTCGTCGACTTGGAGTGAGAACTCATTTTGTTGTTCCTATAAACAGAGATGCTTTGCTTCACTCCTCACCATCCACACCTTGAGCGGTGTAATATTCGACTGCTATTTGCTCGAACAACAAAAGATGGATAATCATTGAGTCCAAGGTGGAAGCCAGAGGGGTGGTTAGAGGATTTCCACTCATCTTGCAAGTTTTCTCTCATCATTTTTGCATATTGGAGAAAACCCAAATGTTAAAATTATCTCCTTTGTTACCACTGATGTGTGTTGCTTTTTGTTTCTTTTGTGATTGCAGCAATTTTTTTGTGTATTTCATGTCTATATAGAATGTCTTTTGTATATCAGCTTAATAAAATCTTGGAGGATGCATCTCACAGGTTTGATGTAGAAGTGAATCACAAAATGTTCACTTGCACACTTTCAAATCAGATTTTGATACATATTTAGAAGATGAGTTGCTCAAATGTGACATTACTACTCATTATTCATTTAATATATTGATTTAGTTAAAAATTCAAGAATTAAAATACCTCATTTTATCACATATAGCACGAGATATATTGTGTATTCCTATTATTCTAGTCACCTTTGAATCCGCTTTTCATACTAGAAGTTGTCTTTTGGATGACAATCATAGTTCAATGAGTCCAATGACAGTAGAAGCATTAGTTTAATGCTAGTAATTGGATAAGAAAATATGACAACCCAAAGAATGTTGTACCAGTATTACTAAAAGTGGGTATTATAGTGTATTTCTAACAAAGTTTATAATGTTTGTTTGACTTTATATATTATAGTAGTTGTTTATTGATCAATTATTGTTAGCATTCTTGTAGGACATTATTGAAGATGTACGCTACTATGATTCAACATCATTTCAAACTTATTATAGAGTATGCTTTAAACTTTTAGTGTTGTTAATGACTAACAAGGATGACATGTTATATTAATGTGATTCTTTGATTCAATAGGCAAAGCTTGTTGATTTTAAAAGTTAAAAGGGTACATCAAGATTTTATGGTGGAGAGTTTTACTTTTTATGCTAATCTTTTCCTATTTTGTATTTGTGATATGTATTGTAGGATTAGATTTGTAAAGCAACTGCTTTTCTAATAATTATTCAATAGGAAACAAGTACCAAATCAAGAACTAAAATACAATGCATTAACATGCATCTCTATTGATGCCTCTACTTCTTGTTACATTGTGAATGTTGTTTTCTCATTTTTTTTGTAGATGAATGTACATGTTTTTTTTCTCTTCATGTAACCAGAAAGTTACTCCTTGATTCTGAAAAAAACCTCATCTATGTCAAACTAATCATGTATCTTTTCTAGTGACTTGTATTTTTAAGTGTATCTACTTTTGTCATGGTATATGCAACCACAATTTCTAATGTCATGGTTCTTGAAATTTCAAGGTTTCCCAAAATGATTTTTCAAATGTTTTCTCATAATTACATCTCCCTTATGCGGGATGATGCCCTAATTCATACGTGGAACTCCAAATTATGTTTCTCCAAAGGTATACATTGTACCTAATGTTAAACTTATTGGTAATTATCTCACAATTTTCTTTCTCAATACGGTTAACGTATTACAAATTTCATACCATTATAAAAAAGTGATCATTGTACAAATTACTTAGTGTGGTGATTGCATTTTTAGTTTGTTTTATCTTCTTAAGAAATTCTATTTTCATTATAGATTTTATCTGCAGAGTATACCCCTTCATATGGGATTTCTTTATGTGCAATGGAACTGATCAAATTGTTACTATCCTTGCTTTTAAGGACTCTGAAATCAGTCCTGATCAAGAAGTTACCATTATTATGGCATATTTGATTTCCTTCTTGTCAAGGTAGCTTATGTGACTTTTATGACCACATTTTTTTGGCTGGCACATCATGTCATGGAGAAGAAGAAAATTCAGCCATCAGTATTGAATGTCTTTGGCCTAATTTTAATGACAAACAGTCTTAATCTTGGAAATGTATTTGATGCAAAGAAGGTAAATGTGAACCAATCTTTTGTTTGTTTTTTGCAGATGATTATCATTTGCGCTATGGAATTTTGGCAGCATTTTTGTGAATTAATCTTATTCATTACCAAGATCATAATTATAGCAAAGTGTTCCAAAACATGTTGCATAAGCTGTTTATTTTGGTTTAGTGAATGCTGATCTGAAATATGAATCATGTGATTTTTTTAAAGGACTCCAGGGTTTTAATTGTTAAGACCTTACTTGAGATGGGTTGGAAATCTTGCACACTGTATGTTCTTTTAGGTGGTCTTCTCATAAAAAAGATCTTGGGGTAATTATGGATGAGCAGTTGTGATGGGTTTGCTGATAATGATTTATGGGAGCACAAATGAGCTGAAGTTATCGTGGGAAGGGACTGATAGAAAATAAAAAAAAAAAAGTGAATTGGTGGGTTTAAGATATTTGTATGAATAGGATGGAAAGAAGAACAACGTAATGTAGTTTTAGGGGATTTTGGATTGCATGCTTGGAATTAATTGGTTTTATGTAAAAGATCAAGTTCATGGACAGAGTCTCTTTTAAACTAGAAGGAACTCATTTTGCACCAAATAAAAATTGTCATTCTTCCTGCAACATTCCCTTGATCTTCTAAATGTCCATGTTGATCTTACTTAAACGAGTTGAGTTAAACAAGTTGATGAGTTAAATGGTTTGGTGAGTTAAACTAGTTAAAAGAAATGGGACGTGACATGAATGAGTTAAACGAGTCAAGCTGAAGCTCTATGCTGTGTAGTTGAGTCGAGCTCGAGCCTTTTATATGGAGCTCGGCTCAGCTTGTGAAAAGCCCTAGCCACATGACATTGGCATCAATGGGTCCATGCAATACGACTACTGCAAGTGTTCCCTCCAACCATTGCTGCCGAAAGCTTTCGACGTTCTCCCTAGCTAGGGATATTGATAAATCTGATTTGGAATCAATATCCTACCAAACTGTTGTCAGAACATTAGACATGGAAAGAATCATAACATTTGATTAAGAAATCATATCAGATTCGTATTTAAGAAATGATTTTTTATCAGGTTTAAGTAAATATTCAACCATATTCAAATTTAGTTTTAAATGAACATCATATATCTAATGTCCATACATTTCGAAAATTGTTCATAACATGTTGACTGCTGTGCAGTTCGGATTTGGTTTAAAGTTGTATTCGAATTTGTATGTAAATTTAAAATCAGATTGGGCCCCGGGTTAAAATTTCTATAGGACCTGTCCCCTGACTTGCCACATCCCATGTGGTGTTAACTGTTTTTGTTATAGTGTCTCTATCTTAGAAGTGGTAGATCAGAGAGAGGGGTGAAGACCCCCCCCCCCAAAAAAAAAAAAAAAGGAAAGTTAAAGACATTAGTTATATTCATTTTTCATGTACAAGTGTGTGCGTGTGACGCCCGTTCATATGTTGAGGATGAACATGAACGCACGGTTAGCAACCAAAAAGGGAAAATGGCGCCGTTTTACCACTGTATATTGAGGGTTTGTGCTTATTGAAGGGGAGTGGGGCAGAGGAGAAGCTTGACCCCATTCGGTTTGTGAAAAAAACACTCCCAATACTTAATTGTTTCAACAACTAAAATTACCGAAGAAAAAGTTTATAGAATCTAAATTACAGGCGGGTGACAGGGGACTGCAATCTAATTGTGCTTCGACGGGCAAATGTCTGTGCTGGGGCAAGCACGCCTACGGTTCAATGCTGAAGAAGTCAATTAAAAATAGCAGGAGGCTTAATTTGTCGACTGAATATTATACAGGGCACGTGACAAACCCACGGGGGGTCAGGAATCCCTCTCTCTTCCTTTTCCAACCCACAAATACAACTAGCATTAAAAATAATTTTTGTGAGGTGCGCGAATTCTTTAATTTGTTCATGTACCGGAAAGGGACACTGAGACTGAGAGTATACATTTTTAAAGGTACTTTTTTGTTCATGATAGTGATAGTCAATGCCACCAACAAAATTTGTATTTATTTTTACATAGATTTTTTGTAATTATTTACTTATTTATATATGTTGTGCCCGTTCAGAAATGAGAATTTCTATAACAGTACCCTATAGCCAAAAATTTCTTCCTCTGCCACTGGTGATAGTGGATGTCACCTTGTTTGATGACCATATTTGCCTCTGAGCACATATATATCCCGATGACCAGAAGATTTCACTCTCTCTCTTTTTATGTATATGTGTGTGTAATCATGTAATGGGGTGCACCTACATGTCATGTGGACCTCTAGACTCCAATGCATATAGATCAATTTGCAATCGTACCTTTAGTCCGCCTGGCTCAACGCTAGCCAGAGCAAAGGTTCATTTCTGCCTGCAGGTGACCCACCAATAGATACAACGTAGCACCGACTAGTTGACGTCCATTCCTTTTTGCGGTGGCTACAACCATACACATTCTGTATTCTGTGTTGTGTAAATTAAGCTTGATCTTACCAAGATGTGTTAGTTCCCCCTTCTTTCCTACCATCTCATAGATGAATGGGTGTGGAGTGGGACATCGCGAGATGCTTGTTGCACCTCGTGGATTGTGCTCCCTCTGTGTGCATTACAAGACAAGTGACATTCAATGGCATTCAAAAAGCACCACCAAATGTCTTTTGTTGGGGATAACGAGCGCCAATGAATGTCGGGACACTGAAGGTATTTTGTGGCATAAGAATGGAACGCCATAAATGGTTTCATTCTGTGGTGTTTCATTCATGCCACTGGATTCCAACTATTCCACAATAGGCCTTTTTAGGTAGGATCAGAAAGTGATGGAACAAGCCTTCAGTGGCTTTTTTCAAGTGCCAGTATTATGCTGTCATGGCATACTAAAAACGTCAGAGTTAAGTTTTCTATGGTGTTAGACCTTTGGTTTATGACTTCATTAGCATGTCACTGAAGCATCTTCAGAGGCATTTACAAAATGTCATTGTGAACATTTTATAGTGAATTTTAAGGGCTACTAAAGGTCATTAGTGACATCAACCATAAGTGGAACTGCTACTGAACATGTTTAATGACACATATGTATACACCATCATTCATATTTTATGACAATTTGTGGATGCCATTAAACGCCTATCCAAAACATCATTAAAGATCTTTACTAACTACCAAATTAGAAAGCTGAAGATACTAAAAAGGAAAACCTTATTCCTATCAATATAAAGATCACTGTCATTAAAAAAAGGTTTTGGCACATCCAAACAAGTGACTACACTTAAAAAAAACACACACAAATTTTACAAATATTTGTGCGTCCATCTCAAGCTACAAATCCAACGTTTACAAAATAACCAGCAATCCAATTTTCCAAACTGTCACTGCTTGTTGACACTCCGCTCTCTTCACCGTAAGACCATTTTCATGAAATGCCCGTGTGATATCTCTTAGAAGCCGAACCCTATCAGATGTTCTCGTGTCCGTCTTAATCCCTGCAAGGGGCACAACACAAACAAGGGATTTTTAATAATGTAGTCCATCGTTGTCACCTGCAACTTATTTTTCTGAATTCTTTTAATGAATATGCTTGAAACTCTCTCTGCCAACTGAATTTAGTGACACACTAAATTCACAACAAGATTGACAATAGCAATGAAAAAAAAGTGTGTTACAGATTGCCAAAACCACCACCTCCCCCTGTTACATAAAGAATACAAGCCAATAGATCATAAGGAAATGCCTTTGTTACGTGTGTGCCAAAGCCCTGGATATATAGGTTGCCACAACCACCAGACCACACCCCCCCCCCCTGTTACATGAATCAATGAATCATTAGCACCAACACAAAGCACAAGCAACAATCCCATAGATAGCCAATGACAATTTCCAATTTCTTTGAATTTCATGAGGATCAATCAGCACTAATTTCCATTACAGACTATTTACCCATGGTTTTAGATGCATCACCGCTTCCATAAAAAGGGGCATGGCCACTCTGCCAGCCATAGTCTCCATGGAGCCAGTTAGAGACGAGAGGTAAACAAGAGGAACAAGGAAGCTGGGCCTGAAGCCTTTACCCATCATTTAACAGAGAGGGGACAGGGAGAGAGAGAGAGAGCGAAAGAGAAAGGTATTCAACCAATTGTGATATCCATCATTTGGTAGACAGAGGAAGAGGGAGTGACATGTATAAGACCTGTGGGAAATAATCACAGCCATTAAGAGTATGTACATGAATGGTTGGAGAAAAAAAACCAAATAAGATAACATAATCATTGAGTGCTTTTGGAAGCAATTGCACCAAGGAAAGAGTACATTTCGTATACAATATGCTTTTTCCTTCATTTAACCTTATGAATGTGGTTTGCATCTGATGTTCTAATAGAAATTAAACAAGTTCTGTATCAGCTAATGTAGATATCTATCAAGTAGTTCCAGCTAAATAAAGTTATACGAAAAGTTTGATGTGAGAGAGAGAGAGAGAGAGAGAGAGAGAGAGAGAGAGAGAGAGGTTACAACTACAAGCCACGAACTCCTGTTATGCAGTCAAAATACGAAATCTTCTTCTCTTCAAAGAAGGCTTCAAAAATGAAAAAGTTTTAGAATGCTTCGGTGGTTAATGCCGTTCTAGTTAAGGCTTCTTGCTACTCTCCTAGGCGCTGGGGAGCTTTTGCTATATTTGCACCATAATAATATTTATTTTTAGCAATTTGAAGACTGTTGATACTGCAAGACCTAAGTCACAACACTATGCAAAAAGACTGCTGCACCTGTGTCGACACGACTCGGGTGTGGGTGCGGCTTGGATTTGTACCCGACTCGAGTCAACAAGAGTCAGGTGTGGTCAGCCGCACCCAATCATTTTCATTCATTTTGGACATGCACCCGACTTGTGTTTGACTCGAGTTGGGTGCGGTTTGTCAAGCTTATTTTAGTCTTTTTTTGAAATTTTTTATTTTAAAATTTCTTAACGTTCAACAATAGGTTTAGCATTTTTTTCCATTTCTGTATTCTGTCCTGGTTTTATTATTTTTTGTTTACTTGTTTAATATTTGTACTTTGTAAGCATGTTAATGCTTAATATGTTACATTATACACAATACATTATAACTTATAAATATGTAATATATAATATTCATTTATAGTTTATCCATAAAGTGTCTAGTGTAGAATGTGTAGACTATAGTATATACTCTAAATTTCTGAATTCTTATATATATATATATATATTGTAATAAATTAATATATATTATACTAATAAAAATAATAACAAATAAGTATTCTCAACGCACCTTCGCACCTATGTTGGCAGCATTAACACCCTAACGTGCTTTCTCTCTCATTTGTCGTGGGAATTTTGCCGCTGCTAAAGAAGGAATGAGAAGAGCTGGTTGGATTTAAGCAGAAAGGCCTCCATATATAATACGGTAACCAAAGTTGTGAGTGCCAGCCTGCTTCCATTTTCGGGGGTACTGCTGATTTATGGACATCAATTTGACACTCCCCAGCAATGAAGCCCTGCAAATTTTGGTTGAAGAAATAAAGTTGAGCAACAAGTACTCTCGACGTACGGGAAAAGAAGATGCCAATGTGACTCGTTCGTTCTTTTCTGCACACATACACAAGAGACACACAGAGGCCCCGCAGCCACAGTGGAATTATACTTACGAATCAAGATGCACGCTTCAAGGAACTGACCAAAAGTCGGTTTACTTTCAAATTGCTTTAAGTAATGGTAAATTTGTATCGCAATTCAAGTGGTTAAATTTTGTCCCTCTTATACCGTCAAAAGTTAGAATTTTAAAAGGAAGTTTTAAAATTTGATTTTAAAGCTTGATTGAAAAAGTTGGCATTGCACAAGTCTCAAATTGATTTATGAGCTTCTGGTGGTCCAACCTTATAGGCAAACAGTCTGTTTGCCCTTTGTTTTCCTAAGGAAGTATGCCCATGCATGTACTAACAAAAAATTTAGGTACTTGGCAAATGGAACACTTTATAAATATTTCGTTAATATGCCTTAAAATTGAAGCATATTCATTGACACCCCGTTGTAGTGTTTAGTTAATCTACCCCATGTTAAGATTTTTTAAGAGTGTTCAAATATGCAATAACCCCTAAGGGAAGCCTAAGTTCCCTTTCCTTTCTCTCATCCTGATGCATTGGTATAAGGGTTTGCCCTACACCTCCCATGCAAACTTACAAATAACTAATTAATGAGAAACAAATGAAAGTGAAAATGGGAAAATTAGGAAAGAGAAAATCAATCTTAAGTCATCATCAACTGTTCTCTAATGATAAACTAATCCCCTATGAGTAGAGGTCCAAGAATACAGATCAGATATAGAATAAAACAACACAATAATCTGGATCAAAAGTCTCAAGTGTCTGTCCATGATGGGGTTATAAGTGTCTTTTTGCCAAAAGACCTACATTGAAGACTGTGGGCAGAGATCTAGATTTTCAACCCAGCTTCCCCCTAGAGTTGAATCGTTTGTAACTAGTTTTGGATGTAGAACCTGAGACTCTAGGCATGAACATGGTACATGATTAGGCCTGGGCTCAGGTCCGGGCCGGGAAAAGCGGGCCCAGGTCCGGGCTGAGAAAAGCGGGCCCAGGCCAGATGACGCAGCCCGGGTCGGCCCGGCCCGCTCCACCTCCCCAGCCGTCTCTCGCTCCTCATCCTCCTTCCGTCCCCCATCCGCCTTTTCTCCCTCCACCTCCCTCCTCCCATCCCCCATCCCTCCTCCTAATCAGCGTCCTTCTCCACCTTCCAGAAGACTATCTCAGAAGACTATCTCTGACAGATTCGTCATCAAGACAGGAGAAACAAGAAACAACGAAGATCGATAAGCGAAAGAAGCAACGGAGGGAGGGAGGAAGAAAAGAGCGCGGGACACAGGGACTACAGAAAGAGAAAGGGGCAAGGGAAGGGAAGAATTGTAGGCTTTCTGATGGGCCCACAACGGGGAGGAGAGGATGGTGGTGGTGGAAGGAGGAGGAGCGCGGCGCCCCGGCCATGATTCAAAAGGGGAGGGGAAAAGGGGTCGGTGAGGGAGAAAAGGCGCTATGAGATTCGCGTCAGGCCGGGATATCGGGCCGGTGGGCCCAGGCTGAGACCCGGGATATCGGGCCGGTGGGCCCAGGCTGAGACCCGGGATATCGGGCCGGGCCCGGGCTTTGGGCCCAACGAGCTGACCCGGCCCAACGCCCACCCCTATACATGATCAATCCACTTCGATCGAAGTTGGTTATGTACATACTTCTGTGTATTTACAAAACAAGAATTTTGAAATGATGAATTGAGAATTATGAAAATATTAAAAGATTAAAATATGCGTGGCTTTTAAAAAAAATATATAAAATGCCACTGCCTAGTTTTTTCTTTTTTCCATGTTGCATATTTGTTGCGTCCACACCTCTCTGCATCCAACTTAATCACCATTCATCATGCCCCAAAACTCAGAAATGGTGTAAGACTTGGCTAAAGAACGATACACCGAACTTTTATCGGTTACCAGCCCCACCAGCTACGGTAGGCCCTGGAGGCCTGAGTGCTACAGAGAAGTTAAACAAACGGTCAAACAATGTGAAAAATCGAAAATACTTTTACAATAGTGTTGTTGCAATAGTTCCTCCACATGAACGCACGGCCGCCCGCCCGCGCGCGCGGAACGCGAAATTTAAAGATAAATAATCCGCACGAAGTTAGGCCCACAATCTCTCTTTGACTGCTAACTTGTCTCTTTCCGTTCGATAAAACATTAAAAAAAAAAAAAGGAGAATCGATGAAACTCTTCCCAAAGACCAAGGTTCCGCTTTCTTAGCCAGCATCTGCGCAGGCTTAGTTGTCCCTGACATCACCGTTCCATCCATCATCTTCTTTGACTGTGCAGGTATCCTCCATGGAAGGAGAGAAAAAGAAAAAGAGAAGGGAAACGAAAACAGGACGGCCATGAAAAACCCTCTCTACAGAACTGTACCAGTGTCACATGATGGAATATTACAGTGAGACCAGTCACCCTTGATGTTCTCGATCAAGGATGAAAGGAAATGGAAAAGGATTGCACCAATTCATACTTTACATTTTACAGTCCATGTTCTTCTTTTGCCTCTTTAAAAGGGGGAAACCTCCAACTCGTTTCAAAATTTCTGGCAGCTTTTCTGTGTGCCTTTTGACCTTCCTTTCTTTCTTCTTTTGATTCCAAACGGCCTGCTAAATCTACTGCTTTTCTTTTCCGATTCTCTGATGGTCTCTAACTTGGGTTTCCATTGTTGGGACCTATAACCGACTAGCTGCGTGTAATCCTTCTGCAACTGTGCGGTTGTACACACCTTCCCCTTGATCGGCTGCACTTGCTTCCGTTGCTGTTGATGCGTTTCCTTGTTGGTGCCTTCATCTTCTTCCTTTACTTTTCCTTCCTCCATGAGCTTTGCAATGAACTCGTCGGAGACTCTAATTTGAAGCGACCCCTCCGGCGTCTTGGATATGTCGAAGGGCCGAATGCCCGCGACGTTTTTAACGACTCTGGAGGAAGAAGAAGCCAAGGAGGACAAGGAGACGAAAGAGAGGACGGATTGAAAGAAGTGCTTGGGAAGAAGGAAGTACTTGTGGCCCAGCTGGAGCTCTTCATCGGCAGAGAGAGCAGGGATCTTTCGACCGATGTAGAAGGAGTCGGAATGGCAAACAAGGTGTTTGGGGAACTCGTGCATCAGCTCGGATGCGTTCACCGCATAGTGGTAGACCTTGACAACTCCATCTGATTGAATAAGCTTAACCGTTCTCAGAGGGGAGGGCTCGGTCGGCAACTGCAAGCAAGAGGCCGGGTGACTGCCCATCACCTGAAAACACCATGAAAGCATCTGAAGATTCAAAAACTTCACACCCATCATGGGACATTCACTCTGACAGAATAAGAAGTACGACGTTTTTCCTTTTGATCCAAAGAAACGAGAGGTCAGTCTAGAAAGAGAGGTGAAGCCCGTAAGAAGAAGGGTTGGCGTTTCTTCTCTCTTTTGTTTTGGCTACTGTGTAAATTTGACCCTTCGAGTGGGTTCGGGGAGATGGGGAATATATATATATATATATATATATATATATATATATATATATATGCGTGGCATTTGGATGTGCCCACAATGCGAATGGTCAAAGAGACGGTTTTCTTTTTCTCATTTCCCGTATTTTTCGCGAGATCCGAATCAACACGCCCTGAGCTTCAGTGGTGTGCCATTTCAAATTGACGACGTGCAGGGCCAGGAGTTATCTTAGTAAAATAATAAATAAAACAAGGTTAATGCGAAGCATCATGCTGATCTCATCACTTGGTCCAACGAACGGGCCATACTCGGATGTCCTTGATATATTCATTTTCCTTGGTATGAACAAATAACTAATAGAATAACACAAGGTAATTATTATTATGACTCAAACAACGATATCTCACTCGGCATTTACAAAAAAAAAAAAAAAAGTAAAAACAATACGGTTTTCAAATATTTTGTGACCTGGCTGCCGGATGTTATCCATTAGGGATGTTCAATGAGTTGTGCTCGGGTTCGACCAAGACTCGCTTAATCAAACTCAGCTCAATCTCTCTCCGTTTGGTAAACAAGTTGAACTTGAGCTTAAATCTAAACTTAATTTTGTTAACGAGTTGAGTTTGACTTATATTAATTCTACTCGTTTAAACTCAAAATGCTCGTTTATAGTTTTTAGTCGCAAGCTTCTTTTTATACAAATATTTCCTTAGAAAATGAGGTGGAATTAATGTTTTATTACGATAACAAAACATGTCATCTACTATGTCAACAAAATATTCTCACAAAACAAAAATAATTAGTCTCACATAGAAAAGACTTACCTAGCACTAGTATGGATGTATAAAAAATTAAGACCCTACCTCCTATCTTGTGATTTAAAAATTTTATCAAAACTCAATCCACTCAAGCATATCCTCAAACAACTAATTATTGAATGGGAGGAAAGTGAAGTGGCAAGTTCTATTGATGCAATATCATGACTGGAGTATATATCAAAAAAATCAATTAAGGGACAAGCCATTGCATATCAATTGGTAGAGTTTCTCCTATCGTAAGAAATTTAAACAAATGATCGTAAGAAATTTAAACAAATGATTACTTCTCACATTATCATGATGATCGAACAAGATCCCTTGTGGGACATGTACTATGATGGCTTTAAAAGCATTGTAAGAATCAACATTGGAGTCCTTCTTGTTACTTTAGAAATTGAGATGATTCTATACTCTCTCAAATTAAATTTTGCTTATACACACAACATGGTGGAGTACAAAACCTCATGTCTCTTGGGACTCACTCCTAGCTGTCAGTCAAGTTAATGGTGATTGGTAAGTCAAGGATAAAAAATGATTCCTTATCAAAAATTGGCAACATCACTCATAGAAAAATTTGAGAAATATCAATTATCATATATCAAAAGGGAATCAAACCCAATTGCAGATGGTTTAGCTAGCTTAGGCTCCACATCACCTTTTAGACCTGAAGAATCATTCATATCTTTGAGTTTGGAAAGGTAGAATAATATGCATGAATCATACTAAAATTAGCACTCCAAACAAAAAGTTGAATAGTACCTTGGAACCAAAATATCAAAACAATATCCAAAATGGCACATTTTCACCAGAAATGTCATCCAAAGAACAAAAGACATTGATATATATGTCACAAGATATTTTGTTCTTACAAACGTTCTTCTAGGGCCCGTTTGATGGGCAGGAAATCCACTGTAGCTCAAGAAAAAAATTTCAAATTTTCAAAATATTTCCGATTTGTCAAACGCGAAATTTTTTTTATGACTGTTAAAACCGGAATTGGAAAATTTTTTTCGGAAAAATGTTACCACCACGAGAGGTGGAAACATATTTCCAAATTTTTTTTTTTGCCCGTTAGGGCTATTCGCGTCGGGCTCCCCTCGTCTTCCTCTTCTCATCTTCGTCCAGTGCCACTATCTCACGCTGTTGTGCCTCGCCGCTTCTTCTCATCTTCGTCCTCCGCCGCTGCCTCACACTGCTGCTACCTCGTCTTCCTCTTCTCATCTTCGTCTTCCGCCGCTGCCTCTTCTCATCTTCCTCATAAGGATTCTGGAGGAGCGGGAGGGGGTTTCTCTTCGTCTCCTCCTTCCTCTGCTTTCCTCTTCTCTCCCCCGGACGTCTCTGCCGATGGCGGTAGAGGTAAAACCCTAACCCGCATCCTTCCTTTCCTTTGTTCTCTCACGTTCCTTCTTCTGTTGTTTTCTTCACTGGTTGTCCCTGGCTTTCTTTCTCTTCAAGTTTCTGTATTCATATGTTTTCTTTTATTTGTCAGCATTATTATCGGGTCTGATTCATACCATTTTCATCTGAGATGAATTACAAGAGCGTTACCCTTAAAAGGAAGCTCCTAAATCTCGCTTTGTCTATGGAGTGTTCTTTCCTTTTCCTCGGTTTCATTTTTCATTGGTGTCGATTTATGGGATGCATGTTTAATCCAGCCTATGATCTTGACGATGGGTTTTTTGCTTCGAACAATGTTGATGTGGGCATTAACATGGGTACTAGACTTTCTTTGGTGCCTTATTTTACTGCGAGAGGCAAATTGGGCAGGTTTTATCTTGCACGAGAATTTGAGATGAAACACTGAAAGGAAGAGCCGTTGCAGGCAAAAGAAGCAGCCGATAAGAAGATGGAGAGTGAGGACCATGTGGGAGCCCCTAAGATGATTTTAAGAGCAAAGCAATTGTTTCCTGATTTAGAGCATTTGTAGCAAATTACCAAGAGTGCTTTTGATTCCCTATTTCTGGAATAGGTAGAACAGAACCTCCAATTGATGTTTCATGGTACAAACAGCCGGTGAATTACTCCGCGAGCTCCAGCAGCCAACATCAACAACAAATGGAGAGCTCAAACGCATTTAGCAAAGATTTTCAGTGAATTGCAGCAGCATTTGGGCATCTTTAACCTGTAAATATTCTAAAGAGTCCATCTCACTCCCTTAGGCACTGAAAAAGAAAGAGGAGACAAGAAAGAAACATGGATACTCACATTTTCTATTTGATAGGTTTGAATAAAGGCTTTCGGTTACAGGTGTGTGCCACATATTTTTCTCTTGTAAATAGGGCCTGATACAAATTCCAGTTTGTAATCTTTGGATATTTGTCAAGAAACAAGCTAACTCTCACCTTCGTATTTGGTAGCCAGCAGTGCGAGTGATGCTTTCTTTCTAATTTGTCATTCTCAGTTGTTTCTCATACTCAGATTGCATCTTGTTCTGTGCCTGTAAGCAGTTTATAGATTCTCTAAACTCTTGCTTGATTGTTTTCCTCCACCACCAAAACTCATGTCCACCATCATGTTTGCAATAACAATGAACAACTCTTTGCCTCATCTCTTTGCTTTGTTCTATGTGCTGCAAAGCGTACTGTGGGTACAGGTCCAAAAGGGCTTTGCTTCAATGATTTGGTGTTGTGGGCACCTGTGAAAGTGGTGGAGTTGCAAGTAGTCATGAATCTGGCTGGTAATTCGAGTAGACAAAAAGTTAGTGTCCCTCTGAGAATACTCTGATGTGCTCTTTGGTCTTCTTTCATTCATTTCTTGTAATCATCATGAAATATTTTCCCTTGTCATGTTCCTACATCTTCCTATTGAACTAGTTGATGACATAGTGGTCATGCTTTTGTCTTGCTTCATATGTCTGTTCCTGCACTCTTCCTCTTCAACCTCCTCCCCATCAGCTTTTTTTTTTCTGCTTTACTTGTTTGCAATTATTGGTTCTATTATATTCTCAGCAGCTATGTATTTCGTGGAAATAAGAAGGTTTGAAGCTTTTCATGTTCTTCAATTTTTTCTTCATTATGTAAATGGAAATATATTTATTTTTCATCAAACTAAGAAATATATTTCTAGAAATATATTTCTCAGTTATCACACACACATCAAAATGGGAATCGAAAAAATTTTTCTCATTTCTTTTTTTCAAGAAATATATTTTCAGAAATATATTTCCAATTCCATATTTCCAGGCCATCAAATGGCCCCCTAAAGAAAATGATTCAATGCAGAATACACTTAATATCTTGACAAACAGGAAGGCATTGGATTATCTAAGAGGCTTTTGTGGAGGCCATGTAGGTATCAATCCCTAGTCAACTAAATAATTTGGGTTGGATACTACTGGCCCGACATACAAAAATATTGTGACCAATTTGTAAAGAAGTGCATCGAATGTCAATTGCATGCACCTTTAATACATCCGTCTGCAGCTTATCTCTATTTGGTCAGTGCCTTGGCCTTTCTCACTGTGAGCCTTCGATGTGGTCAGCCTAATTAATCCTCCTACTTCAAATGGTCACAAGTATTTCCCTATTGCCATTGACTATTTCACCAAATGAGTATAAGCAATCACTCTAAAAACAATTTTGTTAGGGTGACATGTTTTGTCCTTTATATACAAAAAAAACCTCCTATGCATATTTGGCATTCATCACGACATTGTTTCAAACAATGTCACTCATTTCTAAAATGAGAGAATGCGTAATCTCTATCAAAAATATCAAATTTAACTTCATTTTTTGCCTCATCTTACTCCCAAGGTAATAGACAAATGGAAGCAACTAACAAGATTTTAATTTGTGTCTTAAAAAGGACCATTGAAACAGGCCGAGACTAGCACGAGAAAATGCACAATGCACTTTGGACATATCGAACCATGATTCGGATGCCCACAAATGCCATACTAGCTAAATTAGTAAATGAGATTGAGATCATGCTCCCATTACACATTCAAATTCTAGCAATGAAATTTGCTGCCATAATAGAACTTTCTTTGAGCAGATACAAATCAAAAAAATTGACACAACTCTATCTCCTTGTTGAAAGAAGATTACAAACTGCTGAACATACTAAAGACTCTCACAAAAAGGTAGATTGGCACTACGTAAAATCTATCATCAAAATGAAGTTTGAAGTGAACAGCCATGTCATTCGATCTATAGCTCCTTTAAGGGGCAGGCCCAAAGGCAAATGGGCTCCCAATTGGAAAGGACTTTATGTTATTAAGGAGGCCCTTCCCTGCAACTCATGTCGGCTAATTGATGTTGATGGGATGGAAATTCCAGATCCAATCAAAGCATTACACCTTAAGAAATTTTAAGATTGAATGTAACCACAAGATCTTTCCAAATGAATTTCCTAAATGAAATTCAAACAATTTTCAAAAACAATTTTTACAAACAATTTTCAAATTCCAAAGAGTGAGTTCATGATCTAACTGGCATTGGTTTGCAATGTACAAGATAGTTCGATAGAATTTAAGGATCAATGTCTAGAAATCGATATTGATCTTGACAAAAAAAGCAAATTGCGAAAGCCTAGCACAAGATGCCGCGGTAGGGAAGTCTATGTAATCCGAAAGACCTTGACAATACAAGAAAGAGCTGTTCAACAAAATGAGTCGAGCGGTGAGCTCAGGGTGAGTGTAGAAGTTCCTCTTGTTCAAAGCCCTGCATTAGCGGGTGAGGATACGATCTATATTTACACTATGAAGCTAAAGGCAATCCATGAATATTTTGCTTATGTGAAGTCTCCTAAAGCCTTTTGGACTCAAGCAAGTAAGTCCGAGGAGCATTTTACACATTGTACCCTAAGGCGAACTGGTTTGGGAGCTACCGACCCAAAACTCACTACAAGATTAAATATAAAGCCCGATAGGCATAACGTTGCACAAAACAAACTACACAAAACTACCAAAGCGGTAGAATTCCATAATAGCTTTTTAGGTGGTAAGGTGTCTTCACCAGAAGTGAAGGGCTGTCCAAAAGAAAAAAAAAATGCAAAAACTAAAGCAAAAGCAAAAGCAAAAGAAAAAACACTTGCAAAGGGACAAAAGGCTTGAAGCACTGAGTCCTCCAAGCGGCAAATGCAAAAAAATTTGTGATTACAAAATTTCTCTAATCAATATCAATTCTTTTACAACGTTTCCTATGACAATGAAGAAGAAATTATACATGTGTACTCCTGCCCTAAAAATTTCTCTTCACAAAAAGACAGCAATACTCAATGCTGAAGAGACAAACTTTCAAAACAAAGTGCAAAAATTTGGTGTGCACATCTTTGCCGCTAAGCAAAGTTTCCAACTTGCTCAACAACAATTGACACCCCAAATTTTCCCTAATCTTTCTCAATGGCAATTCTTAAAAATTTTCAAGAAAAGTCTTGGCCCAGAGTTGAAGTCTGCTTAATCCAATTCTAGATCCAAGCCTCGACGACACTTGCGAAAATTCAACGAATTTCGAAAATAAAGATTTCTTTCAAATTTAAACAAAATTCTAATAATAAGTTACAATACATATCAAGAACTGAAACTTAAATTTTCAATCAACATTTAAAATTATTTTTAGTGAGAGTTAAAATGTTATTCAAAACAAAGAGAGAAAAATAAGTCGGCATGACTTTCTCTCTCTTTCTAGAAAAATCTAGGAATGAATTACGTAGAGCGATGATTTCCTCAACTTTCCTAAAAACTATTTATTAAAAATTGTTTACAAGATCGAGTTAATCTATTGCCAATTCAAGTGAGTCAAAAAACTCTCTCAGCCTCGATGTGCCATGGCAAAGTGCTTGAGATTAGATCGGCCTTGATCTAGACCAATCAAATAAAGGGTGGCTCAAGAGAGCATACTCCATTAAAAAAATTTCCAAATTAACTACTCCATTTTTTAAAATAGTAAAAAAAGGATGAGGCATTCGAAAAAACTTTCTTCATCCTCATCTGGAATTTTTAAAATTACAAAAGAAAAATTGCAAAAAGACTTACCTCTTTCACTAGTTTCAAATTTCAAGAAAATTGAACAAGTGTTTTGAGGTACCAAAAAATGGGACAGCCCATTTTGATGTCTCTTCCCTAGCCGGTTCCAAGGATGGAACAAAAAAAAATTCTGGTTCAGTTGCAAGGGGAACCAGCCAGAACATTCAGCTCAACTCAGCACCCCTGCTCTGCCTTGTTTTGGATAGCAATCCAAGCTCAACTTTGGCTCAAGATTTCCAGCAAATTACGTTGGAAACATCTCTAAATTGCATGAAATTTAGTTATATTGTCATGCATGCATAATTTTTCTCAAAAAGTAAACCTCATTTAGCAGCCACAAAGTGGCTGGCTGCTAACAGGGGCTGAACGACTCCACCATGTTTTGCTTTGCAGCAGCTTTGGTGAAGTCAACTCTTTTTTCCTGCCATGTTAAAAACTACGGTTCAAATACCCTTGGTTTAACCCCCGAACACTCAAATCAATGGGTTTCATTGTTCTTATTCAATGAAAACAATGCAACTTGACCAAATGTTGGTGATTTGTCACCATGGTGTAAAACCTAACCAGTTCTACGGTTTGAGGTATTTGCCAATCCATTTAACTTAAGAATGACACATCTCTTTTGCTGTCCAAAACTGCAACCTTCATGCATGATTTGATCATTTTAATCTCAATATTTTGTGCCATTTTTTCTAAGCATTACCTTTTTGGAAACGATGGACATTCTATGCATGCCTCTTGATATGAATGATGAATGGAAATGGCAAATGAATAGTGGGTTTGAGTTCGGATTTCTTCTATTTTTAGAACTTGGGAATGATGTCTAATTGGAATCAATACGAAAATAATGTACATGTTAATGCATATGTTCAATCAGAAAATGATGTTTTCAAAATCGAATTTAAAAAGATCTCATTCATGCAATATTGGTTAAATACTGCCATGGTTTGGGCAGAGTGCCATCCTTTCATCTATGTAATCATATGAATGAAAGCAAAGAGAGAGAAGAATGAAGCATGAATATTCTTCAATGTACAATGGTTTAGAACTCACAACTTTGTCACAAGGATTCCATGAAGGATTGGATCTACTCATTCCATGAGTATGATCTACCTTAAAATGGAATAAATCAAATAAAAATGCACCCATTTCAGCTTATATCATTTCTGAAATTTTCAAAAATATCTATAATTTTGAAAATCTACTATCAACAAGTTCATCTAATTGGGTTTCAAAAGAAGCTCCTATATCCAAAACAAACTTTTTGATCAAGTCCAAAATCATTAGTGGAATCATATTCCTACCAAACATATTTAGAAAATGCATTTCCAAATAGCATATCTTTTTCAAAATCAAAACAAGCTACTTGATACATCTCAAATCAAGCCATTTCAACTCGAAACCAATCTGACAAAATGCCAACCTAGAGAAATTCATAAAAATTCTCTTGACCCAATACAAAGAATTTTCAAATGTTAGGTTTTTGACCAATGCACCAACTCACTTTCACAAAATTTAAGTAAGTTGAGTTGGAGTCACTACCATCCCCAAACCATATTGCGACAAAGACCTGGATACCTCAGTTATTTTATCACAAAACAGAAAATTTCCAAAATAATTGAAAACCCTACATTTTTAAAATCAATTTTAAGTCTATGATTAGATTTTCTCTAAAATCAAACCAATTTTAAAATCCAAATGAAGTAAATTTTCACAATCAAGTGAAATCAAAATTTTCTCATATTTCCAAAAACCAAGTTCAAAAGCCAACATATTGGTTCATCGCTGACCATTCCTATTCTTGGAAATTTCAATATCTAATATCCAAATTCAAGTTTTTAAAACCAAACTTTGGTTTCAAAAACTGGTTCCAATTCCAAAATTTCTAAGCTCTGGCCAAAATCTCCAATTTTCGATGCCCAATTAGATTCAATTTAAATCCCCAATATCAAAGATCAATTACTACAATATGGAATTAATCCAAAGATCTCATACAAATTTCCAATCCCCCGATTTTAAAATTTCAATATTCTCAATCTTGTTTACAATAAACATTAAAAATCCAAAATCCAATCCCTGCTCATGCATGTAGAAAAAATAGCTTGTTGAAGCTTGAAATAAGCTAGACCTTGGATCGATTACCCTACCATTACCTCTATTAAAGGCGATAGGAATGGTCAATCCTTGTACCAATGGACGTCTTCCTTTGTCATAAAATCCATTTTCTAAAAGAACCCAAATTTTGCTACTTACTGCATGGTTTTCGTTTGACGCTTAGGTTGCCATGAAGATCAAAGTTGCGAGTAACCTATAAATCCAAAACCTTAGTTTCAAACTTTTAGATTTATATCTTTGAATTGGATTACAAAGAGCAAATTCATATTTTTCTTGAATTACATCTTGAACTCAGATATGGATCTCAACAATTTGGACTCTAGATCATATATCTCTTTAGATCCATGCTCCAAAAACCTTAGGTACCATTGCTCAACAATGTCTGGTGTGGGTGCATATTCTGGGCCTCGGATCCCTAGGGTCTGTGCTGTGTGAAATGTGCAAATGTTGAAACTTGCCCCACCATCAACCAACACGTGAGTGATTGTGATGCCCCAGGTTGTGATTGGAATATAGAGGACAAGATTGTGCAAAGTGCCTCCATTAGGGAGGTCTTCATCTATGAAGTATAGTGGACCATTTTGGTATAACCCTTAGTTCCATTGGTCCTTTGTATTTGGATTGAACTTTGCAGTCTTGAAGTGGGTTGGAGGCTCTTGCTAGTTGTATAGTGTTTCCAGAGGCTTGAGGTCTAATTATTTGTCTTCCATAACAGCAGAATTAGTCGAGGGTGTTCCTTCGTCTCTCCTCGCCAGTAGCTTGAAGAAGTTAATTGGAGCTCCTTTGTTATGAGTCACCATGACTTGCTATCTAGGTGGGATGGAAGTGTGTCTGATCATTGAAGTTGTTTCCTTCCCATGCTTCAGGAAAGGATTGGTGATTATTTATGGCTGTTGAGGAGTCATTTGATCATTTCTTTGTCCACTGCATCCTAGATTGTGTTTTTGAGTACCAAACGGTCATCTGTGTCATGCCCCCGATGCTCGGTGGAATTTGCAGAATTGGGTTTTGTTTGTCCCCATGACAAAAGTGGATTGGCAACTTTGGGCTATGGCAGTGTGCCCCTTGTTAGTAGTTCATCCATGATTTCCTCTTAAGATTGTTCCAATGCTGGAAATTTTCTATCACAATTCTAGCTTGGGTGTTTGTTGTTGTTGTGGATCCAACTTTTGGAGTCAAATTTTTCTTTCTTTGCCGCATTTGCAGTGACATTGGCTGGAACATATTGGGCATTGTTCTTTTTGGCCTTTTCTCTATGTTTTGCTGGGATACCTCAAATGCCCCATTCTCTATCTCAGCTTCAATGCCTTCAACACTTTCTGTGAAGTCAATGAATGACTTTATCATTGCAGATTAGGCTTCTTAGTAGCTGAGAGAGATTGTTGGAACTCAACCCCAATGCATGAGATTGGGATATTGGCTCCCTTATTTTCTTGCAAGCCGATCTCCATCTCTGGATGAAGTCTCTGACCTTTTCTCCTAGTCTTTGTTTGTGGTTGCGGAGGGTAGTGTTAGTTGGAGTAGTATCCACATTTTGGATGAACCAATAAGTTGATCAGTTTGTCAAAAATTTAGAGTTATACTGGGTTAACATGTTCCTAGTACCACTATGTTGTTATGCCTTCTAGGCTGCATGGAAAGCACTAGAAGTGAACACAATGATTGTTTCTGAATTTGTAACGTTCAATGAAGAACATCGCCAAATGAGCTTTAAGGCCATCCTGGCTGTTGGACTTCACAAATTTCTTTAGAAAGTTTCCAATATATTTATCATTCTTGAAGTTTTCATAGAAGTCTTTGCAGGTGAAATTTCATTTATTTTTGACCTTAAGTTGGATGGCATTGAGTTTCTACTCTGCTTCTTGGAGTTGGATTTTGATAGGTCCCCCCTTCTTCTTTTTCTCTTTAGGGGTTGTCATGTTTTTTTCACAACTAGTTTTGGTAGTGGTGTTGCTGTAAGTATCACCATCACTAGACTCGTCCTTTTCTTTTCTTTTTCTTTTTTTTTTGATATGCCTTTTCTTACTCTTTGTTGAATTTGAGCAAGAATTGGGAGAACCTCTTTTGTATTCCTACTGATCAGATTTAGGAGCCTTTGACTCGGTGCTAGAGCTTCATGATGATTTCTCAACTTGGTTGAGAGGAAGTGGTTGTTCTGACTCCATTTCTATTCTTCTCTTTCTCTGATTTTCGCTTTCCACCATAAACTTGATGTTCACATGATTGAAAAGGAAAAAAAGAACAATAGAAATTATAATTCTAGAAAATAACTTGATGATAGATACGAAAAGATGTTCCATTGCATAATCAAGATGAGACATTACTGTTTTGTTGACTTGATTGATTACAATGCATTTAGAATAGTTTGTTGACCCCTAACAAAGGGTGACCAATGTACGAGAATCATCCCACCATTTGGTATAATTATGACTCAAGGCTGAGCCAAGGATGAGGTAGATATGGGCAAAATGTCCCCATTGTTGTTGGGACAAGGCATATGTTCTGGACCACTCTGGATGACACTTTACTATGAAGTAGGGTCCCAAGAGTAGGCAACCTCTATCTGGGTTGTACATGTATCATTATTTGACAATGTCTCTGTCGAAAAAATCCATACGATGTTTTCTTTGGCATTGTTCTTCGTCGGTAATGTTCCACACTAAACAATCTCTCACTTGGATTATGAAAATGACTAGATTGTGGTCCTACCTACTTGTAGAATCAAGATTGTAGGGTGAAGACACATCATTCTATGTGGTCTACATATCAAATAGAAAAATAACAATCCTTTGTATAGGAAGGCAAGAGCTGCCACAGTTATTGATCGTTGGTAGGCTTTGACATGTCTCCATTTTCTAAAGAGACGAGCGACCCTGAGATACATATTTTCCTCTTTCTTCTTGACGGTGCACATTATCACTGAATATTTGTACTTGTTAAAAACATTCCTAGATAAGGTGGTCAGATAGACATATTGGGAGAGCTCCTTATTGAGACTCTCCAGTTGAATGTACTGGTGTTCATCTTATTCTAGAAGTGTCAACCCTATTCTTAATATCAAGAAAAACTTTTGGAGATAATGTCCATGGGCTTTGAATTTTGAAAATTTTGGTTTTAAATTGGGTTCCAAAATGAATTGGGTGAAGACGAGCTTCAATGATCCAAGCTTATTGTTTGGGGATTTTGAGAATTTTGAGAAAAACTTTTCTTTGGGTGAGGAAAATTAGTATATTCCTCTAAAATAGAGTGTTGGCTCCAGGTTTAGAAATTGAATTGGTTTGATTTAGAAATGGGAAAAGTTGATTTCAACTTGCTTTTGACATAGAGTATAGGTAAAGTAGGTTCTTATATCAATAACCTAACATTTTAAAATTCTTTGTATTCAGTCAAGAAAAATTCTTGTCATTTTTTAAAATTGGGTTTGAGTTGAAATGGCTTGCTTTGAGACACATCTAGTAGCTTGTTTTGATTTTGAGAATGATTGTTTATTTGAAAATACATTTTCTAATATGTTTGGTACGAATATGATTACACTAATGATTTTGGATTTGATAAAAAAATTTGTTTTGGACCTAGGAGCTTCTTTTGAAACCCAACTAGATGAACTTGTTAAAAGTTGTTTTTTAAAATCATAGATATTTTGAAATTTCAGAAATGACATAAGCTAAAATGAGCCTATTTTGTTTGATTTATTCCATTTTAAGATAGATCATACTCATTGATTGAGTAGATCCAACCCTTGATGGAATCTTTTTGGCAAAGTTGTGAGATCCAATCCATCGTACATTCAAGAACATCCATGCTTCATTCTTCTCTCCCTCTTTGCATTCATTCATATGATTACATAGATGAAAGGATGATCTTTTTCTCAAACCATGGTGCTATACCTCCAATATTGCACGAATGAGATTTTTTAAATTAGTTTTTGAAAACATCATTTTATACTTTTTAGAAAAAATAGAATTTTGCTCAAATAGTTTTGGACGATCATGGGAATGCATCCACATATGCATTAACATATACATTATCTCCATATTGACCTGGCTGGACATCATTCCCAGCTTTTAAAAATAGAAGAACTCCCATCCAAACACACGATTCATTTAATCATTCCATTTCCAGCAAGGAAATGCTTTAAAAAAAATGTCACAAATTATGTTAATTAGAATGATCAAATCATGCAAGAGGGTTGCTGTTTTGGAACAGCAAGAAAGAAGTGCCATCTTGAGTTAAATGGCTTGGTGAAAACCTCAAACCATAGGACTAGTTAGGATCTACAAGGTGATGAATGACCAACATTTGGTGAGCTGAAATCAAGTTGCATGGTTTTAATTGCATAATGAAAATGGAAGCCATTGATTTGGGCACAAAGCAGGCCATGATGGAGCCGTTCTGCCTAGTTAGCACCAGCCACTTTGTGGCTGCTAAATGAGGTCTGATTTATACATGCATGGCAATATAACTAAACTTTATGCAAGTTAGAGAAGTTACCAACTTGATTTGCTGGAAATCTTAAGTTGAAGTTGGGCTTGGATTGTTGTTCAAAATAGGGCAGAACAAGGGTGCCAAGTTGGGCTAAATGTTAATCGGCTCAAACGAGGGGCAGCTGGTGAGTTGAATAGCCTGCTTTGGTGGAGTCTGATTTAAAGTTGCTTTGATCAGCTAGGTGCCGCTGGAATGAACCGGCTTGGTAGGTGCATGCATGCGACGCCTTGAGCAGACGACCAGCTGGAGCAGAGCATGAGCTGATTGAAGCCTGGTTGGGCTGAGTCACCCTAGGGAGGGAGCCGACTTGGCTGAAACACCTGGAGCAGGTGGTTGAGTACTCTGAAATGCCTTGGGCGTGCCTTGGTGGGAGTGAACAGCTGGAGAAAGGGAGTGGCTAATGGCTCCTTGATTGAGTTCAAGTTGGCGTCTAGCAAGCTTGACGTCCAAGGCTTTGACATTCCTCTCGATGGGAGTTTCTGCTAGAAAGCCAAGAGTCACTTGGCTGGAGCAAGAGATTTTGGAGAGGACTTGAGAGGTTGGTGTGGGAGCTTGAGAGAGAGCTCTTGAGAGAGATATCCAAGGCTACCAAGGGATTGCTAAGGGTCTGCTTGCAAGGGGAGGTTTATATAGGCACCAAGTCATGTTGACATGGTGCTATACACATTGTTGGAAAGCCAAAAAATCATGCAGCAATCTCCATGATTTTGGCATAGGAAGAAAGCAAGGGCTGCATGCAAGGGGCACCTTCTCCCTTGCAAATCAGTTGGCTTCCTTGTCTTCTTTGCCGAGCTTGAAAATCAAGCAAGAATGTTGGGACTGTCTCTTCATATCAGCCATAGAGATTTGGTCCTTGACCAGTTGGTTAGGATTCAAGTGAGAAAGAATTGAAAGGGGGAACATCTTTAACGACTGGTTCCCCTTGCAACTGAACCAGAATTTTTTTGGTTCCATTCTTGGAACCAGCTAGGGGAGGGACAAGAAAATGGGCTGTCCCATTTTTTGTTTTTTCAAAACACTTGTTCCATTTTCTTAAAATTTGAAACGAGTGAAAGAGGTAAGTCTTTTTGGAATTTTCATCTTGTATTGTGAGAAATTTTAGATGATTATGAAGAAAGATTTATTTTTCAAAATCCTTTTCGGTTTTTCACTATTTTGAAAAAACAACTAGTTAATTTGGAAATTTTTTCAATAGAGTTGCTCGCTTGAGCCACCCTTTATTTGATTGGATTAGATCATGGTGTTAACAGAATGAGTAAAGAGGATAAAGAAAATGAATCAGCGAGAGAGAAAAACGGCAACCAAAAGTTGGAAAAACGCATGAAGTTGTTAACGGAAGATTGTATGTGAAAGGAAGAAAAATCAGAAAATATGGAAAGGCTACAATCATGGGATCAGATGGAGATTTCATCTAATCTAGGCAAGAACAATCTTGCCTATGATAACACGTAATTGTTTTGCCTATAAAAGGGACTTGACTCCAACGTTGTAATTATCTTCTCATCAATAAAAATTGTCTGAGCGCCTTCTGATCATTGATGTAGGCTCAATCAGAGCTGAACCACGTTAATTCCTATTCTCTTCTTTCGTTTTTCTTTATGGTATCAAAGCAGGCACAAAGGGTTGAGAGGTCTTCGTAGCAGAAGTTTGTAACTCAAGCGAGGGCACGGATTGTTGAGGCAAAAGGAGCATCGATCGGCTCCCCTGTTCCAAAATCGAGTTTTTGGCGCTACGCAGGAGCTTGAGGTCGCAGACAGCCATCGCCAACGCTGCTTCCCACTTCTGAAAAATCAGCAACTGCTTGAGGTCGCAGACGGCCTTCGCCGATGCCGCTTCCCTCTTCTGAAAAATCGGCAACTACTGGGATCGAGATGGGTACTCTCGCCATCCCCTCGCCTAGGTAGCTTCTCCTCTTTTGTCTGAGCGCCATTCGGTGGAGGAAACCGCGTGAGTGACTCACAACATTTCTGTTGTCTTCGGTGAAACGTCCCACTTCAAGTTGCTAAAACAGAGGGTTAACAAAGATAGAAAAGAGGAATTTCTGCCTGTTTATTGCTGGCGTTGTCTAAAATCGACCAATCTTGTTGTCGAGCAAGAGTCCAAACGTTTGGGACTCCCTAGCAGCAACGTTTGATTTTTTGAGTGCCGCTGGTTGCGAAATAGTGCAAAGAGAGTCGTGTGTGTTTTTTGCCTCTCTATTTTCAAAACCAGCGTGACCTTTATAGACGGCTGGAATCATTCTTCAATGGCGTCTTCTTCGAAACCTATTTTTCCTTATCCATATACTGTCAATGTTGCAAATTTTGTTTCTCTCAAGTTGCGAGCTGAAAACTTTCTCTTATGAAAGACTCAAATTTTGGCACTGGTTGAGAGCCAAGATCTTCAAGGGTTTTTGACTGGCGATGTTACTGCTCCACCAGAATTTATTGATGATTCTTCTTCTCAAAAAACGCCAAATCCTCAATTTATTGTTTGGAGGAAGACTGATCGCCTTATCAAGGGATGGATAACCAGCACATTGTCCGAAAGTGCTCTTGGCCTAGTTGTCGGCCTCGAGACATCCAAGGATATCTGGAGGGTTCTTATGAATACCTTCTCCCGTAAGTCGCGTGAAAGAGAATTTCACCTCACACATTTGCTAACTTCGCCTAAGAAGAGTGATGATTCTGTGGAAGCCTATATAGGAAAATTCAAACGAATATGCGACGATCTTTCAGCCATTGGAAAATCTGTTGACGAAGGGGCACAAGTTTAGTGGCTGCTTCAAGGACTTGGAGAAGGATACAAAGCATTTATTGCATCAATGCTTCGACCACCTACTCGGTCTTATGAAGAGGTTGTTTCTCTTCTTCAAAATTTTGATTCCCAGATAAAGAGTCTCACTTCTCCTATCATGGCCATGACACATCAACAATCTGGATGTGGTCTCGAGCGTGGATGCGTCTATAGAGGACAAGGCAACTATCAAGGACGATGACATTACCAAAAACGGCCACATGAAAATTCCAATCCTGCTTCTAATGGTGATGACAAGAAATACCCTGTTGTTTGTCAAATCTGTGGTAAGAAATATCATTCTGCAATCAAGTGTTTTGAACGATTTAATCATGCATACCAAGCTAGGGATGCCCAACAAGCACTCGCCGCCATTACTATTGATGATACAAATGACTCAAAATGGTTAGCCGATACTGGAGCATCAACTCACATGACTGGGAATCCTGGTAAGATTTCTGAAATCTCTACTTATGATGGAAGTGATCATATTATTGTTGGGGATGACACGCCTCTTTCTATAACTCATATTGGTAACAGTGAAGTTGTTACAGGCGAATCATCCATTCATCTTTCTCATGTTCTATATGTTCCAAAACTAAAGAAAGACTTACTTTCTGTCAGTCAATTTAGTATGTTACCATATGTTTTTGAATTTTCCTCCTCATGTTGCCTTATAAAAGATAGGAGAATAGGGAACATAGTGGCACAGGGCAGCAAGCGTGATGGAGTTTATACCATCGGCAAGGTCAGGCATGATACCATCGGCAAGGACAGACATACAACATATTTTTCTTCCAAATTTCGGCATGTTTCAGAAGAACAATGGTATTCCAGTTTAGGACATCCTCATAATGGCATCGTGAGACATTTGCAGCAGAAAAAATTGATTAATGTTTGCTCTTCAGTTCCTAGAACTTCTATTTGTCATAGCTGTCAACTTGGCAAATCATGTAGGTTGCCGTTTCTTGAACAATAAAATAAATTTGTTGAACCTTTTGAAACAATCCACTCGGATCTATGGGGACCAACGCCTGTTTGTTCTCATTTTGGATATCGCTATTATATGATTTTTATTGATGAACATTCTAGATTCACTTGGCTATACCCCTTGAAGTTCAAATCTGATTTTTTTTGTTTGTTTTCAACATTTCCAGAAATTTGTTGAGACACAATTTAATAAAAAGGATAAAAGTTTTTCAATCAAATGAAGGAGGAGAATATACTAGTACAAAATTCAGAGATTATCTAAAGTCTCTTGGAACAAAACAACAGTTCTCTTGCACATATACTAAACAACAAAACAGTATGGCAGAAAGAAAACATCGTAATATCACGGAACTAGGTCTAACCATGATGTTGCTTGCCAATGTTCCCAAGTGTTTTTGGTTTGAAGCCTTTAGCAGTAGGTGTTGTCTTTCTCATCAATAGGCTAACATCATCTTTTCTTAAAATGGATTCTCCTTACTTGAATTTTTTTGGGCAGCATCCTAAGTATGATTTTCTTTGTGTTTTTGGATGTCGATGTTTTCCTTACTTGAGAGATTATGCAAAAGATAAATTGGAGCCTTGATAATTGCCGTGTGTTTTTCTTGGGTATAAGGATAGTAAAAAAGGATATCGCTATTTGTATCCAGACACCGAAAAAAATATTTATTTCTCAACATGTTTGTTTTGATGAAGATTTTTTTCCTTATAAAGATCCTACAAAATTATATGGTGGAGATTCTCTAACTTCAGATCTGATTTCTTTCAATGAGGAACAAGAGAACATAGAGCAAATAGTTTCCAAAGATGACAATCTTATTCAAACAAATGAAGTGATATTGGCACTCACTCTCAATCTCAAGAGCTTCCAATTGACAATGTGCCAATTAATGAACAATTGGTTCACAATTTGCTGGATAGTCTCGGTCAGGATGAGTATCAGACAGCCACGACTGACACCATGGAACAAAATCAAGTTCACAGAAATGAAGAGAACACTATGCTAGTCAATGAACAGTCAATTCAAGATCAAAATTTGGAAGAAGGTGATCATGGTATTCTTGATACAAAGACAACAGAAAACTTGTAACAAGGTGAACATACTTTCACTACTACTCCTTCTTCTGCTATGGTTAGAAAAATGGTCACTAGATCGATGGTGGGAACCTTTAAACCAAATCCCAAGTATGCCAACTTACATATTTTGTACCAAGATATTCCTAAAGAACCTTCAAGTGTTAATGAAGCTCTTGGGTAGCCAGGCTGAAAAAAGGCTATGGATGAAGAAATTAGAGCCTTAGACGAAAATAAAACCTGGAGACTTGTACCTTATGATCCCAAGATGAATCTAGTTGGTTCAAAATGGGTGTTCAAAACAAAACTCAAATCAGATGGGACGTTGGAAAAACTTAAAACTAGACTTGTTGCTCGGGGGTTCACTCAAAAGGAAGGAATTGACTTTCATGAAACCTTCTCTCGTGTAGTTCGTCCTACTACTGTTAGAATGGTCCTTTCCATTGCTACTGTTCGACGATGGGCTGCACATAATTATGGTGCCATTCATGAAGATGTATACATGAGACAACCTCCCAGGTATGAAGATAAAACAAAACAATGTCATGTTTGTAAATTGCAGCGAGCTATTTATGGTCTAAAATAGGCGTCACGTGCGTGGTATGCTAGATTAAGTAGTTTTCTTCTTGATTATGGTTTCACAACTAGCATGTGAAAAGTGGCCTGGACAGAACAAGAGATTCTCTTATGTCAAACCAAGTATGCTAGAGACATTCTTGAAAGAGCAAAAATGGAAGTTTGCAAAACAAGTACCATGCCAATGAGTCTGAAAATGCCTCAGTATAAAGGTGTTGAAATAAAATTTGACAACCCTACTCGATACAGGCAGATTGTTGGTTCCTTGCAATACTTGACTCTAACACGACCAGACATCTCTTTTGCTATCAATTATGTTAGTCAGTTTATGCATGAGCCCTTTCAGATTCACTATCAAATGGTCAAAAGAATTCTAAGGTACATCAAAGGATCAATACACATAGGACTACACATATTGATGCAAGGCACTCTTGATTTATATGCTTTTTCAGATTTAGAATGGGCAGGATGTTCTCAAACTAGGAGATCCACCATAGGATTTTGCGTTTTTCTTGGAGCTAATTGTGTATCTTGGAGTGCAAAGAAGCAACATAGTGTAGCAAGATCTAGTACCGAGGCTGAATATAGAGCCATGGCATCGACAACAGTAGAACTTACATGTAGGGCTGCACACGAGCCGAGTCGAGCCCGAGCTTGCCCAGCTCGAGCTCGACTCGACTGAAAGAGCTCGAGCTCGAACTCGACTCGAGCTCGAGTCGAGCTCCCTAACACAAGCTCGAGCTCGACTCGATTATACAAAGTCGAGCTCGAGCTCGAGTCGACTAACTCGAGTAACTGGGTTAATATCCAGCAGCGTCTTGCCCATTGCAACTTACGAACTGAACTAAAAATGACCTCTGAGAATAAGCAAAAAAAAAACGAACTGAACAAGGACCTCCAAGAATAAGCAGAAAAACAACACATTTGCTCACGCCTTGCCCTGGGCCCATCTTCTTCTCTATCTTGGCCAGCATTTCGCTAAGAGCACCGGCCACGTCCTCCATCTCCTTAAGCCTTCTCTTCATCTGACCCAATTCCTGAACAAAGAAAAATCAAATTTCAGCTGTGTTGTGAATCGGTGTTAAAAAGTCTCAAATGAAAGAAACCCTAGCTCTAACCTTGGACAATGAAGTCTCGCCGTCTGCAGCTCCGACCATATCAGCGTCCATCTCGCCCTCCTCTTGCACGCCGTCCTCTTTGTTAACCCCATTTTGCCCCGACCTGCCTCTGCTTCAGCCTTCAGAAGAGAGAGAGAGAGAGAGAGCGCGCGCGAGAGAGAAGTTGGGGAATTAGAAAGGGCGTGGGTGAACGACGAGCGTAAGGTGAGAGAAACGAGAGGGAAATTGATGGGAAGAGTAACGATGAGAGTGTAATAATGAGAGTAAAGGGGTAGGTGGCTCCGTGCGGGTTAAGGGAGGGAAAAGAAAAAGGGGTTAAGGGAGGGAAAAGAAAAAGAAGAAAAGGTGGGAAAACTAAAAACGTAAAACAAAATTAAAGCGAGGTTGCGCGGGTAAAGAGAGGGAAGAAAGAAGGAAAAACGATCGGGTCGAGTTTTACAAAGAACACCGACCATAAAACATTTTATCATAAACCGGTGAACCGGTTTCAATAAGTTAGTGTATCGGCTTTCAACATTTAATGGGTTTATAACGAGTCGAGTTCCTGAAACTCGAACTCGACTCATTTATTGTTTCGAGTTTTTTTGTAAGCTCAAACTCGACTCGTTTATGAACGAGTCGAGCTCGAGCCGAGTTTTTCCGAGTGAGTTCGAGTCGAGCCCAAGTTGGCTCGACTACATGGATGCAATTCTTAATGAAGGACATTGGAATTCAAATTATGAAAATTCCAATCTTACACTGTGATAATAAGAGCTCTCTTTAACCAAAGTAAGCACATTCAAATTGATTTTCATTATTTAAGAGAAAGGGTCGCTCAAAAACAAATTGAGACTAAGTACATTTCAACCAACAATCAAGTCGCCGATCTTTTTACCAAAAGCTTATCAAAGCACATCTTTAATCTTCTCAAGAACAAACTCAGCCTCCAGCAGTGGCTCGGTTTGAGGGGGAATGTTAACAGAATGAGTAAAGAGGATAAAGTCAATGAATCAGCGAGAGAGAAAAACGGCAACCAGAAATTGGAAAAACGCATGAAGCTGTTAACAGAAGATTGTATGAGAAAAGGAAGAAAAATCAGAAAATATGAAAAGGCTACAATCATGGGATCAGATGGAGATTTCATCTAATCTAGGCAAGACAAATCTTGCCTATGATAGCATGTAATTGTTTTGCCTATAAAAGGGACTCGACTCCAGCATT
Organism: Nymphaea thermarum; assembly: GCA_011799765.1. Lineage (NCBI taxonomy): Eukaryota > Viridiplantae > Streptophyta > Magnoliopsida > Nymphaeales > Nymphaeaceae > Nymphaea > Nymphaea thermarum. The sequence continues at coordinate 62,571 of JAANDH010000890.1, forward strand.
GTACTTATCTTCTCATCAATAAAAATCGTTTGAGCACCTTCTGATCGTGGACGTAGGCTCAATCAGAGTTGAGCCACGTTAATTCCTTTTCTCTTTTTTCATTTTCTTTACATGGCTGATTTAGTCTCTGGCGATTTGTCATTGTATGGTTGAGGTTGAGAGAGTCTTTTGACTCGCTTGAATTGGGAATGGATTAACTCGATCAGGTTTGAACCAAGTTTAATTTGGATTAGGGTTCTAGTGAATTCTTTTGTTGAATAGTTTTTAGGAAAATTGAAGAAATCGTCGCTCTAGGTGATTCATTTCTATTTTTTTTCTAGATGCAGACTTATTTTTCTCTCCTGATTTGCATCGATCTAAATTTATTCTTGGAATTGTCTAAATTTGACAAAATCTTCACTTTTTAAATTTGTAGATTTTTTGCAAGTGGTTCCTAGACTTTGATCTAGAATTGGATTAGTCAAACATCGACTCCAGTCTAGGAACTTTTTGAAAATTTTCTGAATTGCCATTAGAAAATTTTGAGAAAATTTGGGGGTGTAAACAAATGTATTGTAATGTTTAGTGTGCACTCATATAGTTTTGTTTAAATTTGCATCATGCATTTAATTTTGAACTATGCACTTAGAATTGGGTCCATGTAAGAATCAATGCATGTTATCAGCTACTAGCCTATGGCAATAGTCTGCATGTAATTGATTTGAACTGACTTTTATAAGGATACATGTTTTCAAAACATAGTCTTGAATTGCACAAGTTTGAAATTGAACCATTTTTCAAACTTGTTTGCCAAAACACTAGGATTAGACATGATTGGGGCCTAGAACTTGCCCTAGTCAAGACTCAACACTGAGGCCACCCACATTGGACTATATTTGTCACTAATGAAGATAATAAATCCAACAGTAGTCCTTATGCTTTGACGCTCTTAGGCTGATGACGATAACTTCCTCCAATGAGGACAATAAGCGCATCTTGTGAATGAGAACTCCCTATGGATAAGCAAACCTGTTAGAAGCCTATATTCGTTTCAACAGATGTCCTTAAGGTTGCTTTGACCGACACGCCTCGACCGACAACAAGAATTACTTTTGACGAGGATGATAACCGCTGCCTACGACCGACAACTCCCTCTGATGCTGCGAATGTTCGAAGCATTATGGAGAAGCCTCTGCTCTGTGATCGACCGATAAACTTCGTTTTTCTTTCTTTTACATATGGGCTTCTCGCATCATTCTCGCCATCCACCTTAGGGCATGTTCTTTTCAATAAATCATTTTGCTGCACCGAAAGGTATTTTTGGTCAACAACAACTTCATGTATGGGCTACTTGATCATTCCGGCCATAAACCAAGCGGTATTAGTGTCCAACAAGTGCATCAGCCGATTCGCCTTTAACCTACCTTAGCATCGATTCAACTTCCGAGTTAATGTTCGAGACACGTGGCTGATGAGATAATAAAATATTTATGATATAATGTTTATGAAATAATAAAAATATTTAAAAGATAATGATATAACACTATGACCGAGACAAAAAAACAAAAACACTTCTTTGCTGCTTAAAGGGGTTTATCAGTCATAACGATATGCATGTATGGACCGACAAATTTTATTTTGTTGAATCCCCAAATATTCTTTTTATGGTTCTTGTTTTTATTTCTACAAAAGTTTTTTTTGTATTAATCATGGGCTGTTTTTTTCTTACTTAAAATGTCACACTAAATTACATACATGGAAGTGACATACATAATTTGCTTGGGCTGCCGCCACCAGCAACCCAGACATATCATAAATCTAAAAAATGTTTAAAATAAAATTAGAAAAAAAATTCCCACCTGGAAAGTTTAGGTCAAGAAATGATTTAATTTTTATTGTTTGAAAAACAAACTTGTCCATAGAAACTTTAGAAAATCAAGCTAAAAAATTGTTACGTTTATATCTAGGCATTAGCACGGCTTGACTTTATGATTTTCATCTTATTCTGCTTTGAATATCGTAGACATGAAGTTACTTGCATTTTTTATTATTGGGTGTTACTGGTCTTTCTTTTTTTCTATTGATGCTTTTGACAATCTTTTTCATGTTGATCAAACTTTTGAAAAATTTTTCCAGAAATATTTTCTGATCCCATCAGACACAACTTGAATTGAGTGGCAAAATATTCTCTTCCCAGCACTTGATGAACTTTTTCCACGGTGGAAAACGGATGGAATCTTTTCCTGTGGGCATCAAACACCCCTTTACCCCTTCACAACATATTTACAACTGGTCTTCCTGGCAAATATAACATACTACACGTTTATTGCAGAACAATACAGCAATAGACGTGTAAGAGAAAGTTGAAGAGCGGTTCGTCCGACGCTTTACCGCAACTCCGATTCAGCAACATAAAGCTCGAAGATGCTTCTACCCGAAAATATCTGAGCTGAACCACTTAACGTTCTCTCAATGAACATCTCTCACATTTAATTGATTTCTGGATTTAATGATTTCTTGACATTTGCAGCTTGTGGTGTTTGGCAGCCTTGCTTCAAATATTCCTACTTAAGATATGAAAGGGGAACTCTTCGGAGGTCAACATCAGAGCTAGTCGTCACATTTATTTTAGGTACATTGGTCGCATTCGCGATTAACAAAGGCAAATTTCAAAGGTTTCTAAAAACCAAAGAGACACTAAAAAGTAACAAGCTGTATGTAATTTTTTTTTTGGGGTGCGGGTGGGGTTCCACAGCTGGCCTTGCTTGTGTTCATGTTTTGGAATAACTGGCCCTGCCGAACTTCCCATATGCATAAACAGTTTTCTTTTTGGCCTAGTAGGCCAATGTATTTGCTTCAGAAATTCTTTAAAGGAATAAATAAGTAAATAATTCGAATCCAGCAATACCATAAGGAAGTCGAACAAGCAGGTGGGGATCTCCGAATAAGCAAATATGATTCGCAAAACATTATGAGTTGTTCAGATGCTGTTCATGACCAGCGGATGGTTGGACTTGAAACGGAACAGTGGCGGAGCTAAGAATTTGTTTTTGAAGAGAACAAGAAAAATTTGCAGTGTAATATGTTCTCCGAGATTTCTATAGAGACCAAAATAAAATTTTTGAAAACATTAACCGGTGATCAAATTCTTCCTTTTCAAAATTTCAATAGGAGTTATTTCCCCTGCCAGCAAACCTTTAGCTTCGCTCCGTCCCTCTTGAAAAGTCAAGTTGCAGATCTCCGCAAATCTTGTGGGATGAATTGCTGAACCATGATCAGTCATTCATCTATTCAGTCATCAGATTCTCAATGAATGAACGGATTTCCCATTATATTTATGAGAGGTACGTGAGTTCCTCCAACCGAAAAACTTGAATCGTCGTTCCTTTGTGGATCTCACGGTTCAGACGGGGCTGTATGTCAGTTACCGCTTGTAATCTATAAATGTTACTTTTAGGCAATTGACTTCATGTGAAATACGTGATAAAGATTCATTTAGCATTCGGGAACTGGCAGAAACATAAATGAGGGTGCCAGTTGCCGCGTGCAACGTTATCCTGTCGACTATGCTGCTAGTTTTTTATTTGATTCAATAATCAGCACCGTCTTTCATGGCCTAAAACTGTGCTGTTCTTGGTAATCAGAATCTACACAGTTTATATATATATATATATATATATATATATATTGGTTTCTGCTGGTGTCAATTTTTAAATGGCCCCCAGCCAGGAGCTTCCCCCTGGCGGAAGGAACAGGAGAACGTGTTCTCTGCACTTTCCTCGACATGCAAACCACTTTAATCAACGTCCATGCTTTTGGCGCGCAGGATTGTTAAATCATCGTGCTCTAAGTTTGACGTGTGACTCGGCCGTTGATGGCCCACAAATTAGGTTCCAGATTTTATGCCTCAAAACCATAACAGTCCCCTCCATATACCTATTGAAAAGGATCTACTGGGATAAAATTTATTTGGCTGCATAAATGGATGAAAAACATCTAGTGGGTGTAGCCCAATCAACTCTTGTCAGTTGCCAGTAAGCTACTGGTCCCTGGTTGGAATGGCATGGGCACTCAGAGGTGAGAAAATGATCTTGAACCCCTGTGGCTGGCAAGCGGTCTAAGTTTCTGGACCTGTGAAAATATCTCACAAGTAAAATGGAAGAAAAAAGTTCCTCAGGAGTGAGGAAATGGCCTTGGAAGTTTTACGCCCTGGTGGCTGGCAGTCTCTGGACCTGTGGTAGCATCTCAGGAAGAAGAAAAATGATTTATTTGATGTACAGCCAGCTGCTGGCTCCTTGCTCCGCCAACGAAACTATGTTGTTCGAACGGGAAGGATGACCAAGCTAGAAATTAACAATTACACATGATCCATGTAGACAGCAGCCTGTCCAACCTGCCACATATTCGACCAGGGATAAGTTGTGTATCGGCTAAAAATATTCAAAAACTCATTTTTAGAATATATATATATATATATATATATAATATGTGAAAAAATTAATTAAGTAGCACTCTTGACTAGGCCTCTAAATGGAATCGATTTACTGCCGATTCCATTTGAATTAGCCAATACGGGCAGATTCCTTATCGGTCGATGCTGGATTTAGGTCCGACAGAGACAGGTTGGGAACACAGATCGAGTCCATAACTTGTTGGGAAATTGTAGGACCTTTTCACGATGCCATCAATAATGCGCGGTAGGTGCATGTGCATGTGCATCTGCTTGTTCGCCGGAGAGTCGCTGCCATCTCTCCTGCCTTCACACGAGCAAAACAGACAACCCCGCTCCCGCTTACCTCTTGTTCCTGGTGAGCGCGGTCGCCTGTCAAATATTGTAATTTTGAGTGAACTTCTTTGGTAAAGCGGATCCTCATTTCTTTTCATTGAACTCTCAAGCAACCCCAACTTGGATAAGGACAATACCACTTCACCAGCTTCCCTGTAATCAAGCGGCCAGATGAGCATATATAAGCGCATCATATATATTTTCACCTCAGTTATCGAGTATGTCCTTTCCAAAAGGCGAGAAAAACTGGAGGAGATGAGGTCAGTTATTGAGTTTGTCCCTCTCCCTCTATTTCTTTTTCAAATGAACAAACCAAAATAGGGCTTTTTCATTTTTCTCCTATTTCTTTTCCTCTCCATGTTTACTTTCTCTCGGAAGAAATGGAAGATTGTAGTTGAACTTCGGTTGCAAGTAGATGGCATTGCAGCCTTCTTATAAAAGAGGAAGCCTCTATGCAGAGCTATGAAATGTCAGAATTTTTAAATACCTAAATATTTTGGGCAGTAGTTTTACTGAGCATCATTTTAGGGAAGTTGACAATTGAAGGCTCTGCCGCGTGACAAAAGGGAGCACCGTTTCAGGGCATAGATAGAGCTTCCAGTAAGGAAACGCCGAAAGTCACGGCAAGCACCGAAATCGTCCATCAGAAAATATTAGCATGTGATGTGGGTTCTGTCGTTGGTTGGTTAACAGGTGACGACGGAGAGCTAACCAATGTTTGAATTAAATTATTGCAAAACGAAAATGAATGGAATAAAATGATTAAAGATAAAAAGAAAGCCTTCATCCTTTTATCCTACGCGGACTTCCGTCAATCCTGAGTCCCACCGAGCAAAGCTTTTTTAACTTGCACCCATGTGCACTCAGTATCCACATTAAAATATCTTTCTATGCAGTCGAGGAACAAAGTTTAGAAATAATGAGAGTACCAAGCCCCTTCGTTTGCCTACAAAAGGCTCGCTTCCCCTCCCCCAAATGTACCCTAGCCTCTAGGAATTTGAACATCCCTGAGGTGAGACTAAAGCCAGACAGCAACCGTTCTTCTTCTCTGCTTCTTCATTGGTGTGTATTTCCTACACTGCAGCTCACTTCCTGTCCCTGCAACCTTTTGATTCTCCTGCAGGTTTAGCGGTGGAGCTACAAATGGCGTCTGCTCTTACGGTAATGTTCTTGGGCTTCTTCTTGTGGCCTTCTGTCACCAACGCAGCGGCTCTTAGGAAGCCCATCGATGTGCCATTTCAGAAAAACTACGTGCCAACCTGGGCTCAAGAGCATATTAAGTATATCAATCGAGGCACTGAGGTGCAACTCGTGCTAGATAAATCCACAGGTAAAAAGAGATCTGGCTAGGTGAAAAAAACCGGGCACAAGGCCATATCAAGATTCCTATTGTTGCTCATTGGTTTCTACTAACTTTGTGAATGCAGGTACTGGTTTCCAGTCTAGGGGCTCATACTTGTTCGGTCATTTCAGTATGCAAATGAAGTTGGTCCCAGGGGATTCGGCAGGAACAGTTACTGCCTTCTATGTGAGTGAGAAACCTCTGTTGTCTTCACAAGAAATAATCGATTTACCCCTTTGGCCCTTTCCTGAAGCTTGGTATTGGTCTTTTACTGATAAGTGATTGCGTGCCTCATGTAGCTCTCTTCTCAAAACTCGGAGCACGACGAGATAGATTTCGAGTTCCTTGGCAACAGGACCAATCAACCTTACATATTGCAGACCAATGTTTTCACTGGTGGCAAGGGAAACAGAGAACAGAGGATCTACCTCTGGTTTGATCCCACACGAGAATACCATTCCTACTCTGTTCTCTGGAACATGTACCAAGTAGTGTATGTTCCATCCCATTCACATTTCTCAACCACTTATTCTCCTGAAACTGTTGTGGTCTACTTTGCATTCTTTCTTGTCCTTCAAGCAAATGAAGAATTCTTTTGTTTGGTTTCTTTGCAACAGTTTCTTTGTAGATGACGTCCCCATCAGGGTGTTCAAGAACAGCAAGGATCTGGGAGTGAGGTTCCCCTTCAACCAACCGATGAAGATATACTCCAGCCTCTGGAATGCAGATGATTGGGCGACCAGAGGGGGGCTGGAGAAAACAGATTGGAACAAGGCGCCATTTGTGGCATCCTACAGGAGCTTCCACATTGATGGTTGCGAGGCGTCCGTGAACGAGAAGGTGTGCGCCACACAGGGCCGCAGGTGGTGGGACCAGCAAGAGTTTCGGGATCTCGACGGCCTGCAGTATAGAAGGCTACTCTGGGTTAGACAGAAATACACAATCTACAATTACTGTGCAGACAGAGCCAGGATTCCTACAATGCCACCAGAGTGCGCCAGGGATCGAGACGTCTGACTTGTTCACGTCATCTGATTCTGTGCAGGATATGTATCATCTTGGTCTGTGGGGTTCCCGGTGCTTTTCTACCTAGTGTTGTATGGATTGTTGGTTGGGGATATGATGCTGTTTGCTACGGATCGATTCATAAGCATTGTTATGGATTAATAGGCATTGGCGTCGGGGGCTTTTGGGTAAAGCGAATGTGGTTTTTAGGATGTCAATAAATACTCTCGGTTGTCGCCTTTACTATATTTTCAGTGTAAAGTGCAGTTCACCCTCAAATCGATCTTCTGCTACAACCTTTCCTTTTTCTTTTCTCTTTTCCAATGCATCATGTGATTCATGTCATTGCCAATCGAAGAAGACGCCTGACTTAACAAAATCTTCGAGAGGCGTGGTTTGAGATTGTGCTTGTCATCAGCGGTATAGTTATATAAGCCCATGGAAAACGTTGAAAGACAAATAAGACGCGCCAATACAATATGAATGGGCCCTTATCGGCTGATTTTTCATTTTTCGTTTTTTTTAATGCATGTTTTAGAACAGTTAATATAGTAAAGAACACTTGTTTTCCAAGCCGCATCAGCTAGCACCGTCTGGGTTTCTCGCTCATGAAATGATAATTGTGTTAAGAAAATCTGGTATAGTTGGTAGCCTTTGTACATTGTCAACGTGGTCTCAGGCATGTGAGGGGAGAACGGCGATAGCCTGTTGGAGTGTGAAGACTGGCGGTGGAAACTCCGGTCGTTTCCTCAATTTGCCTTGGGCTGTCTTGGAGATCGTGCAAAGGGAAGCGAGCAGCGTGCCAAGTGAGTGGAGAGCGTGGCAGGTCCGTGACCTCGCCTTGTTTCCTATAGGTCGGAGCCCATGTGCGGTCTCCTTGGAAGCCAGCGACGCTTCATAAAGATCATCACCAGTCCCATCAACGTGCCAAACACAACAGGGAGGATCTCCCTACCTTTGGTCCGTACCGACCTTCAGGTGCAGTTGTTTGGGCATTGTCTTGTTTGGGAATTGAAGAGTTGTTTTGGATAAACTTGACGTCTTAGTCCAAAAACGTGGATGGAGAACTGGGCTTCTCCCTTCAACCATCCTCTATCTGATGAGGATAAGCGGCGATGGTGGCTGAGAAGATCGTCTTTGGGTATTGTATCTAAGCTACTTACGATGGTTGTATCTGAAGGTGTCCCTTTGATCATGGACACTCTCTATATATATTTCATGCATTTAGTCGGTTCTAAACATTTATAAGTATCCACTGCACCAATGTTGGTTCTTGCCGACAGCCCTAATTCTGTGCGAAAACCCCTCAAGCCTTGTACCTGTTGGGAAAAATGGCGTGGGCAATTCAATTCCCAACGGACATTGGTTTTTGCTGACAGCCCTAACTGTGCGCAAAAATTCCTCAACTCCCTTGGGAATTGAATTCTCAACCACCTTGTAGCCGTTGGAAAAAAAATGTTCTGGGCAATTTAACCACCTTATTAATATGTACATATCAAAATGATTAGGAGTATTCCCAACGCACGTGGGCCGTTGGAAATATTTTACAATCCCCAACTGCTAGAGCCATTAGGAATTCATAGTGCCCATAATAGCCAATGCTGTTGGGAATTCACCACTTAATCATGACTAATTAAAGTAAATAGAATTTTACAGCAATTGGAAATATACATATCAAAATGAGATTAAGAGTGCAAGAGAGAACAAGAAAACATAAATTTATTAGCATATACATATTGAACTTGTCTAATACATAAGAATTTTAATAAAACATAGTATTAATATACAACATCCAGATATCTGCATGTATGTGCAACAAGTCTTTGTGTGTGCATGTGTATGTTGGATAGAAATACACCTACCCTTACAAGGTCACCTTTATAAGTTACATGTTTCACGCACACCCATTCACCTTTCTAAACTTCTATTGATGCTCCACGAACAAAAAATAGGGCATTTCATTGCTTGGAATGTGTACCATTGTATTGGTATATATGCTTAACAGCCCTTTGATATATATTAAACTACAAATACAAAATAAAAAGGAAAACAAAGAAAGAGACACAAGAGAGGGACGGTGATTTGGGTTTTTGGCTATGAGAAAAAGGGGGACTGAGAAAGACAGGATATAGAGAGATGGGGAGATAAAGAGAGAGACAAACAGATCTGATGATACGTAACCCTATTTGAGGAAAAAGGATGCTGATAAAAAAAAATCATTGTGTAAGATGGAAACCTCAATATTTGAAGTTTCAATGAGAGATGGAGAGACTGTGTGCTTTTAGGAAGAAGATCTGGTGCCCATCGAGAGAAAAGCAATTTTCTTACCTTTGCCAGTGATTTGTTGCAGATGAAGGCATTTTTAGGAAGAAATCAACATCCGAATTGGGTAAACACATGCTTTTCCTCTTCCCACCATACACAAACTGGTAGAGGTGTGAGCGAGACAGAGAGGGCCAAAAAGTAATTGGACCATTAGTGTGATGCAGATCTTCAAAAGTTGCTTGTGAAAAGATAGGTGCCAAACAAAACAACCGATGAATTATTAACATTCTTCACAAGCAAAAAATTAGGAGACCGTCCAACTTCCTCATACAGATGCATGACTTTTTGCTCATGTCTAGCACTGCCGATGGCCACAACGGCTTCGCTCGAGGGGAGAAGAAGAAGAAAATGACAAAAACCCTCTACCCATCGGCCATTCATGGAAGTGGCAGAGTGATTGATGCAGTGCTATTACAGTGGGTCCGAATACAATACGACCTAACAATCTCCCACTAGTCATGATCAATACAAGTGGGTAAATATTTTATGAATTGATTGGCCTTAAGATTCATTCTATGGTCTTTAAGTCATTATTTTACATATCTTAAACAACGAAATAAGGAAACCTTATGTAAAACATACAATCAAACTTTATGAGAATCAACAAAGTATATGTGGTCACTATATTACACATGGTGGGTTTATATCAAATTGAACATACTGTCTTCATTATATGTTCAGAACATAATCTAGATTCTAGTACTTTAGTAAGAAGATCTACCACCATATCTTTAGTATTGATGTACTGAAATAACCAAATGATTCTATGTTCTCTCTTTAACAACACAATACTTTATGTCTATATGCTAACATGAAGTTGTAGTCATTTTGTTATTAGAGAAAGACATCGTAGTTTCATTGTCACAATAAACTTTAAGTAGTCTTCTCATAAATTCTACTACTTTGAGCTATGAAATGAAGTTTTTTCATATTGTCTGTGAATCCTTATTATATTGGAGGATGTTTGAAGGGAGAAACCCAGGTCCTGTTGAAGGTGCAACAACCAATTGTTATCATGGTCATCCCCAGCTCTCAAGTATGTCATCTTCTTATGCCATGAAAGCTTTGTTTTGTTTCCATACATCTTTGGTCACCCCAACACTAGGCTGTTGGCCTATAACCCAATGTTGGGGTAACCATAACATCAGATGCAAACAAGCAAAAAAATTTCATGGATTAGTGTAGAAGACGAACCTACGTTAGTTGTGGCCACTGAGTGAACAACAACTTTTGATGCAGTTGAAGAAATCGGGCTTCTCTATTGAGCCATCCTCCGGTCTGACCAATGATTTTTTAATTGGTAATCTATAAAGTTTGAAAGTATAGATTCTATTGTCCATCTAATTTGTCATATATTATGGAAAAAGATAAAGCTAAATTCTAGGAAGATGGTTCAATTGGATTAAATGCATTACAAAACCTCAAATTTGAAGAATAGTATGATAGATGATATAAACCTATCGAAAAATTACTAAAGGATTTGACTTATCATCTCTTATGATAATACGGAAGTTGAACTAGTAATGTACCAAGGCAAAATGAACCAACTATGGATCATGCTAATGTGCAAGAACAAGGTGTACAAGTTCAAGTTAAGCATGTACAGTTACCTATTCATAGACCCTCTAGAAAAAGAAACTTGCTATACACCTAACTATATAATGTATCTGCAGGAGTTTGATGATTTTATATATATTGATTAATATCCTTAAACGTTTATGAAAGCTATAGAAAGCAAATACTACATGTACTGGATAAATGCTATGAAAGAAAAGTTGGGTTCTATGGCTACAAACCAGACATGGAGTCTTGTTGAGTTGCCTGAACGAGTAAAAACCATAAGATGTAAGTTGGTCTATATGATCCAAAAGGAACTCCAAAGGCACATTGGGAGATACAAAACAAGAGTTGTTGCTAAATGATTTACCAATGGAGGACATAGACTATAACAAGACATATTCTCCCATGTCTACTAAGAAAATGAGAATACTTTTTGCCCTGGTAGTTCCTTTTAACTTAGATTTACACCAGATGGATGCTAGAATGACACTCCTAAATGGGCATCTAAATAAAGAAATATATATTGAACAACCTTAGGTTTTTCTGATAACAATATAGATAATTTAGTTTGCAAGCTTAACAAGTTAATTCATGGACTTAAGCAAGCCTCTCGGCAATCGTATATCAAGTTTCCTAAAGTCATTGTGACTTTTGTGTTTACAAAAAATATCATTGATCGATGTCTATATCTTAAGCATAGTAGTAGCAAATTCATAATTTTGATATTATATGTTAATGATATTTTGCTTGCAACTAATGATATACCGATGTTAGTAGAAACCAAGAAATTTCGTGTACCTTATTTTGAGATGAAAGATATGGGTAAGGCATCCTATGTTCTCGACTTTGAGATTTGTCAGGCCTAACGCAAGTCTGTGCATATTGGAGGCTACCAATTGTTGATGCATATGAAATGTTATTCATATGTGCCTTTTTATATTCATCACATGGACAATCATTTAGGCTAAGTCTATCCCTTTTAGCTATTGGAGTGAAAGTAGAAGAACAATTCTCCATTTCATATCTCTTAAGCATTTTATTGATGTATGCAGTTTAAGAGAGACTTAAAACTCTTTTACATCTATTCTAACAAATTTCAGTGACGAGAATATAGGATATCTCATCCATACTTATCATCTCAAAATGACATGCAAGAAATTGTTTTTTTCTGTTAACATCTATATATCCTTTGTTGCAAGGAGAGTATCATCTATATATAATATCAAAATTATGAACTTGCTCCCACCATCCTTAATGTATATACGTTGAACAATGATGTTTTTCATAAACCCAAAAGTCACAATAACTCTGGAAAACTTGATATACCATTGTCAGGGGGCTTGCTTAAGTCTATAAATTGTTTTATCAAGCTTGCAAACTAAATAACCTATATTGCTATAGAAAAACCCTTGAGAGGTTGTTCCATATATATTTCTTCACTCAGATCCTCATTCAAAAGGGTTACCTTAACATCCATTTGGTGTAACGCCAGGTCAAAATGAGTTACTAGCACAAAAACTATTTTCATTGACTCCTTAGTAGAGGTGGGAGAATATGTCCCATTATAGTCTGCACCCTCCTTTTCTCTCTCCCCCCAAAGCCCTCTAGGTGAATCTTTTAGCAATAAGTCTTGTTTTGTATCTCTCTATGTTGCCTTTCGAATTCCTTTTGGTCTTAAAGAACCATTTACATTCTATGGTTTTACTCTTTCATGCAACCCCGCAAGACTCCACTTCTAGTTCCTTGCAATCGTCTAATTTTTTTTCGTGACATTTACTGAATACATGTATTGTTTGTTTTCTACAGTTTTCACACATATTTGAGGATCTTTATTAGCATCTATTCATCACAATCTTTTTGATATACTACACAGTCATGTGGAATAGCATGTTTCCTCATTATAGTAGATCAATTGTACAAATAACATCCAAGGCAATCTAATTGACCAGAGGGCTTTATCGAGAATCCAACTACTAAGCTTTTACTGGCCTACCAACCCAACTAACTATGCTCCTCAAAGTTTTCTAGCACAAATAGGACTACAGTTATTCATCGAGCCCAAGGAAATGCTCCACTATGTGTGACATTGAACAACTCAAGTCCACATGACCCTCTTCCTATTGACACAAGCGCCTTTTAAATGACAACCAAAATAACATTTCACGTGAGTTTAGGTAACACTAAAACAAAATCAATTTAGTTTATAAAGGGCATGAGAAACCTACCTCTCCTCAAGTTTGTGTCGGTAAAACTGATTTTTGTCTAACCAACTCTCAATCTTCACGACCGCATCCCGGGCTACTCTGTTGATGGGTTTTGCCTCTGAGTTCATCGCCTTCATGTGTAACTCTCCATTCTCAAGGGTGAGACCCAATCTCCTCGCCTCCTCATCTGAGACGAAGTTGTGTGTGACACCCGTGTCTACCATAGCCATTGTTGGCTTTTCATTTACCAGAATATCTAGATACATGAGTTCATTGAAAGGTGTTGCTGTCAGCTTCGCTTTTTCCTCCCCTCTCAAAGTATTCAGAAGTTGAAGTGCATCCATCTTTGGTCTTTCCCCTTCCTCAACTTGTGCTGCATTAACAGATTGTCTTGAAGTACTTGTTTGGTTGTCCTTTATTAGACGTTTTGGACATTTCCTGGCTAAGGGGTGGATATCGGGCCGGGCCGGATATCCCAGGTCCCGACCCGATATAAACCCCATCTCATGCCTGATCTGCCATTTCTCTTCTTCGACCGAAGTTTCTCATGGTTGTTTCAGCCATCTCCAGCCTCCGACAACCACTAGCAGCTCCAGCCAGCGATGGTGGGACATTGCCTGCCTAACCCAACCGTTGCTTGCGGATCCAATGGTATTGAGAAATACATGAAAAGGAGATTTTTATGTGTGTGTTGCTTGCTGTGGGGGAGAAGAAGGAGAGACTTCCTACATCGTGTGATGACAGAGGAGGAGGAGGGGGGCGGTGAGACGGAGGAGGAGGGAAACAGAGCGGGACGGTGAGGCGAAGGAGGAGGGAAACAGAGGGGGAAATGGAGGAGGAGAGGGAGGGTGAGACGGAGGAGGAGGGAAACAGAGGGGGACGGTGAGGCGGAGGAGGAGGGAAACAAAGGGGGAAACAGAGGAGGAGGAGGGGGACAGTGAGACGAAGGAGGAGGAGGAGGAGGGGGAAACAGAGGGTATCACCCGGGCTGGGCCACCGCCGGCCGGCCCGACGCCCAGGCTTAGGCTAACTGCCTCTCTCCGCAGAACCGACAATTTTACACTTTATTTTTGGAAATTGTTATTCTTACGAAAGAAGGTTTCTTTTCGACTTGATGCTGTGTTGATGATTCATCTTTATGCTCCCATCGATCCTCCTTTTTTCCTCCATAATCAGGCTTTTCCTAAGGCTTGAAGTTGTTAGTGTAACTGTTGCGCTTATCGGCCAAACGCTCTGCTATTACAAAAGCATCTTCCAAGGTCTCTGGCTTACAACTTTTCACTTCGGATTGTGCCCATGGCTGAAGTCCCAAAATAAACAATTCAAGTTTATCTTATTCTGGCATATATGATACATGCAACATGAGCCTTTGATAGGTCCTCACATTGTCTCGCAAGGATCCTGCGTATTTCAACACGGACCATTCGATATGCATGTCGTCTTGCATTCAAGGCCATGAAGTAATTCATCAACTCTCTTTGAAAATCATCGAAAGTGTCTATTGTGCAGATTCTTTTTTGAATGTCAGGTCGTTTCCATCTCCACCATGCCACAGCATCTCCCTCGAGTAGTATGGGAGAGGTCTTGACGTGAAGGTAATCTCACACAATGCCCTGAAGGTCCAGATAGTATTCCACTTGAAACAAAACGTTGTTGATCGCTCGATTATCCTGATTTCTGTTGTATTTTGCGGGTCGTTAGACGTCGACTCTTGCTGGTCGATCGTCATCTCCACCTACAAAAACTTGTTGTTGTAACATGCTCTTCTTTACCTCAAGTTCCTTAACTTCAGCTTGCAGTGTGGTCACTGTGTCAGCAAGTGACTGATTCATGGCCATAAGTTCGGCCATCTGTTTCGCAGGATCTTCATTTCGTTCCTCACTTTCTCGAAGGACTCAGCTGCATTGCTCAACGCTTTTTCTTGAGTAGCTACGTCGGCAACCCGCTTGTTCACCACTTCGGCTAGGTCTTCTTAACCGTGGGATGTGTCTATCTTGTCAGACTAGGCTACTCCCTTGCCCTTGGCAGTTCGCAGATTGTATTGAGTCGCCAAGACGTCATATTCGAACAACGCTCACTGGCGTGTTGTTCTACACCGACTCTCCAACCGCTTCCCCAAATTGAGCCGAACGTGGCTTTGATACAAGTTGTCACGGGTTGACTCCTTTAGTTCGTGTGGCACAACAAGAACCTAATTGTCGTCAGCCTTCAAACCATCGAAAGGGGCGCAAAGATCGTTTTAGAAAGCAAAGTGTATAAAAACATCAGTGTGTGAATAAAGAAATCTCACAAAGCATTCATCTTGAAAAACTTGTACATCACGAGAAAGGTAAAAAATGAGAATAATCTCAACTGGTTTACATAAGATGGTCAAAACCATATACAAGGATTCCAATGCCGACCACCCAAAACATAGAATTCCCAAAAAGGACACTTAGACTGATGGGAGGGTACACTATTAAAGTGAACAAACATAAACAAAGACTCAACATAAGCAAAAGAAGTACACGACAAAACAAAGCAAAAAACTGTACAGACTCTAGACACAAGGGAATAATCGGAATGCTCCATAAAAAGATTTCTCTATCGAACTTATTAGTCTTGTGCGCTCCTTCCTTTTCTCTCTCTTGAAGATGTTAGAAAGTAGGTGGGACTTAGAGACCTTAAACATCTTGGAGACAAGTGGATGTAATTTCAACCAACACTTGGCATCGATGTTTATGCTCACATTCTTTAGCTGCCTGCACAAAAAAATAAAAAAACCCACAATCGAACTAACACGAGATGCTTAATTAATGGCAGTTAATAAAGCCATTGCCATAACAATAGACCACCCATAAAAGATTTAGAGATCCGTGGAGATAAAACCGAGAAGGGCACACGAGCAAAGCTGGTAGCCTCCAAACTACTCGCGACTCATAAAAAACCTGCATTAGTCGGTGACCAATCACTCCGCTCAGAGGCCTCAAAGGTTCTCATTGTGATGGTGGTCATACAAAGGCCAAGAAGTGCAACGAGTTACGATCGTGCATCGTCCGTCATTCTTGCCACGGAGGGAAACGTAACAGAGATCCACCAAATGGTACTTCAAGCAGTCTCAACAAATGTGGCGATTCTTTAATGGGTAATATGAAGAATGTAAATTTTTTATCTCAAATGACTACTGACTGCGTGTCCCTAATTTAATGGTCAATATAAAAAAGATAATTTCTGTGGCTCACATGCCCAAACCAAAGCAAATTTTGTGTTCAAAGTGACACAAAGTCTGAAGGTCTCATAGTAATGAGCTTTGCAGGATTTGTCAGGCGTAGCATTGTGTGCAATTTAATGCATCCCCAATGCAGCATTATTTGAAATTTGCTACCTTGCCTACTCAGATTCAAACAAAATTTGCTTTCACAATAATTTTTAACCATTGATGCTTTATTTGCCACATCAAAGAGTTTCTTGGGCGGACAAGTGAAAGCATATCTTTTTTGCAAAAGGTTTTTTTCCACTTTTGTGAAAAAACAAAATTGCACTATCATTTTCATTGTTTTGTGTTGCTCAGCAGAACTGGAGGTTCCCTTGGGTGTTACGGTTCAGGGAAGCGTAAAAGGAGTCTCTCCCTTATGACACGCGTCTCAGAAGACCTTTGATAATGGCACCCCAGCTGCTATAACGCACAATCTGTTCCGACTGAGGCTTGCATTACAAACGTGGGAAAATAAGCTTATACTTGAAATTATGATAAAAAATTGGGGCGCTAGATAAAATTTTTGATGGTAAGAACAGAAAGCAAAGAGGCAAGCACATGCTTCCCCCTTTTAAATATTTTTTGAACAACAAACGAAGCTAAAAGGGAAGATTTAGTAACTAGGGAGAAGTGTCATGTGGCACGGAGAAGTGACAGGTCTGCAAGTCATAAGCACAATCAAAGGGCACCCTGCACGAGAAGGGCGGCGAAAGGGCTGCTTCTCCAAGAATATTTTTAACGTGAGCTGATGACAAATAAATGAGTTCTCCAGAATCGTAACTTTAATAAAGTATCTGAGAATTACGAACAGATGCATGTTAAGCCATAACATGAACAAATATTTGTTAGATTCATAGCAAATAAATGAGGTATTTTGGCTGATAAAATGGCAAGGGGTCGGTAGATGACCGTAGGATTTCAGTTCAATTGGAAGGCCAAATTGCTGGTGTGATTTTTCGAGTTCAAATATTAATGGATTGAATAGAAAGAGTATTGTAAAAGGGTCTTTTGTTGTGTGACAGGTCAAATTTTAGTATTAGTGACAATTTTTGTCTAACATGGGAGAGAAAAGGAGACGCAGATTGCGCACGGTGTGAGGGACAGCATTCAATTAATTGCTAGCGGTACAAGCCATATATGGTAGAGGTTAAAACAAATACAAGACAACCTCAACACTTTAACATGAATTAAGGTACATTCAAAAATTCTGATCAACAGCTAGAGTTTTCATGAATATGGAAATTTTCCCAAGGGTTAATGTCCCTTTCTACCACTCCTCCTCAAGTGGGCGCAGTTATTGTAACATCCCCACTTGTTAGTTGCTTACTAAAGTTTGCCTTTGGATATGCCTTTAGTCAACCGGTCAGCTGCTTGGTTAGTCCCGTCAATATGTGGAACTGTGATTTCTAAACAGGATTTGAAGATATGTGTATAGCATATTGTTGTCACAAAACATATCCATATGACCAATGGCTAACTTTTTTAGTCAAACTTTTTCTCCACATGAGTTCGCTTGCACCAGATGCGCCTCTACACTAGACTGAGTTACTACTTTTTGCTTCTTGTTTTTCCAAGCAACACGGTTGCTTCCAACAAAATACACAGTATCCTGTCATGGACCTTCCTAGACTGAGGTACTACTCTTTGCTTGCAAGGTTGCTTCCAACAAAATACACAGTATCCTGTCGTGGAACTTCCGTCACCGGGGTCTCCTGCCCAACCTGCACCAGTGAATCCCGTGATATCAATAGTTTCATTCCATTTGTACCAAAGACCATGGCCATGAGTTCCCTTGGCCTTCATGGGTCCTGCATGTATCTACTAAGGACATCAACTGCATAGGATATGCCTGGGTGAGTGACTAAGTATATTAATTTTCCCACAACTTATTGGAATCCTACTTTGTTAACACTAGGCTCCTCATCACACGCCCCAAGTTTAGCATTCGGCTCCACAGGGGTATGCACAGGACGAGTGTCAATCTTTCATGTTTCTCTCTATATATCCAAAACATATTTTCGTTAGCACTGGAATATCCCCTTTTGAGATTGGGACATTTCAATGCCCAAAAGATATTTAAGTCTGCCTAGGTTTTTAACATCAAAAGTTTGCCTCAAGAATTTTTTAGGCTTTGAATGGCGGCAAAGTCATCTCTGTAACGACTATATCGTTCGTATAAATTAGGACCAGTGTAGCGCCTCCTTGGGCCCCCTTTACGAATGAGTGACACTTGTGATACCCCCATCTTCTCCTGACACATACTCAGCTTCATACAACATAGGTTTTTGCCGACGGGACCCCATGGGCTGTTGGGAATTGATATCCCAACGGCTTTAGAGCGTTGGTAAAAATTGCATGGGAAAAGAATTCCTGAGGGCCAAGGCCGTTGGCTGTGGCCTACTTTGCCAACGTATGCATGAATGGTGGGAATTCTTTGGCATTTCCCAATGGTCAAAGCCGTTGGGAATTCTTGTATCACCCAAAAATTCAAATATTTCCCACTTGGTTGTCGATGACCAGTCACTATAAATTCACGAATTACCAACATACACAGCAGTTAGAATTTCAAGATAATTTCCATTTTAAGTATATATATGTGTGTGTGTGTGTGTGTGAGAGAGAGAGAGAGAGAGAGAGAGAGAGAAAGAGAAACTATAAATTTATTGACACATATAAATGGATCTTGTCTATTATATGTCAAGTTTGTACAACTATAACGCATGACATAAACTCAATAAATTTTGAAAAAAAAAAACTAGTCTTCTTATGAATAGAACTAACTGAGAAGAAGTATAAGTGCCTTTAACCTCCAATACCAGTTGTCCCCTTTGCCTTCACGCTCCAATAGACTCGTTCGACTTCTCACTTCAACACTTCCAGGGCAGCCGATGTGAACCTGTAAAGTGCATACAGAAAAAAATCACTGCAAACTATAAATAGGAAAACTGTCAAGACTATAAACATAATACAAGAAAGGTAAATATGAGAGGGGCTGTTGTTATAGTCAAGTGAGAATACATGCTATATAACGTAATAAAATTGTCCTTTCATGTGTTTGAGTTTCTGCAAATTAGATACTGCCAAGATGGCCAATATGGCTTGTTCTTGTTTAGTATGAAAAAAGTATTGCTTTAAATGGTATGATTTGTTGTGTAAGCAGCCCTTTCAGTGGACTGACAAAGAGCAGAAATGGTAATTTTTACGTTTCTTATCCTTTTTAGCATTTACACCCTTAAAATAACTAAACTTCCTTAACATTAACGGCACCCTCAAGACAAACTTGGAGTCAGGTTTTAACTGTGTTCATACACATATCAGGCAATCAAACACACACACATAGAGATAGAGAGAGAAAGAGATACTTAATTCCCTACGCTTATCTTACTAAAAGTGTCAACCCCATACTTTCTGGTTTACCCTAAAGATGCTTTAGCACATCAACTTTTGATCTGAAAGAATAGCAAGTTGATCAAAGAGAAAACCATAAATATGAAAATTTTACAAAATAAAACTTTTATTGAGTCTTGAAATATACTAACCCAGTTCCAAATCCAAATATCCTTTCTGATGGGCCAACCCACATAGCATTGCATTAGTGAATTAGCTATGGGATAGAAAATATATATATTATAAACATGAACCCAATGGCCATCAGAAACAAATATAGACTGCCAATCACCTAGCAGCTATGGGGCATGCATCTGTCACATCTCAGGAACTTTAAATATTCAATTTGATTGCGCTTCAGGGATTGGTTTGTTCCTCAAGCTTTTTAACGATTAGCCTACCCTGGATATCTGACCTTGTACGCCAATTTCATCTGTATTTTCTACATCCAAGAACCTTTATTCAGAAACAAAACATATACAAGTATGAAAAAAGTTGATGATGTGCAAATGAGAACATGAAAATAGAAAAAATGATCAAGTACTAATTTTTAATAACTGCTTCATGCTTTTAGTCCTTCAGTCAGGACAGACCTGTTTGGTTCTAGTAACGACATAAAGCTTTCATATTAAAAATCTAACCTTAACTAGAAGAGAACCGGTGGGGGCCTACCCCCCAAGCAGTCATTGTCCGGAACTAGAAAAGAACCGGCAGCTTGCCCGTTGGTATTGTTGTTTAGCCAAGTCGAGTCAACCATCTTCTAAGTACCTAATTTTTGTGCTTAAATTTATAAACTCAAACTGTTTACATAAGCAACAATGAATAAGAGCTGATGATTAGTTGATATGACAACATACCTGCATTTTTCATGTAATGTAAAATAATTGTCTTGCAAGCGCCATGAAAAAATAATCTGTTTTATTGTTTTAGAGCCATAGAGAAATAATTTGATTCAGGGAGGAGTCTAAGGGATTCATGATACTAGTGAGAAAGAAGATGTACTTCACTAGTGAAGCCTTTAAAGATGATAGATTTTCATTTACAGCACTACCTCTTGCCTGGAGTACAAATCAACTAAAGGAATAGCGCAACTAGCAGATCATTGGAAGAGAGAATCTAACAACATAAAAGGTAAATTCAAAACAAGGAAAATCACATGGACTATCAAAATTAGCAAAAAAAAAAAAAAAGAGGTACACCATTCAGATTAATTATCGACAAAAATATTGAGAAAGAGAGAGATGATGACAGCATAATCATCAACAATAATTTTTAGAGCAAGTGAAGAAATTACTATCTTACATACCCATTTGTGACCTTAACCGTGAAACGAGATATTCCCCATTTTTGTTAATGCTGCCCTCCACTTTCTCACCTCCTCCTGCTTCAGCTTTTCATTGAACTCACGTCTTTGAACAAATGTAAAAGCAAAAGGGCCACTTTATTTCTTAACAGCCAAGGGATCCGCGTCAACCTTTTTGTTAAACTTCACTATTTGGGCGGGCTCTTTTAAACACCATTTGGAATCCACATAGATCTTGGAGATGATGGTGATATAAGTGAAAGCAATCGAAAAATTTGAATTGCTAATGTTGTGTATCATTGATTGTCAACTATACAATTTATAGCCTCTCTAACATTTGTGATAAGCATAGCAACTTCAATCCTTTCCTAAGATATTTCTTAAGATCAGGATTAGATAATCTTCCCTAAGATCAAGCTTTAGCTTTATCTTGATTTTTGCCTTATCAAGATAAAGCATGACTTTTTCAACAAAGACCCAATACCGATGACCCATCATGTGCTAGAAGATAGCAAATTAGTTAACAAAACTCCCCCTAATTTGTTATCTTCACTTGATCTTGATAACGCCAATTCCGTTGCAGAGTTCGAGAAAACGAATGCGTCCGAGTGGCTTCGTTAACGCATCCGCAAGCTGCTCCTTGGCCTCTATATGTTCGAGGGTGATATGCCCCACTTCGACACAATCACGAATGAAGTGATATCGTGTGTCGATGTGCTTGCTCCGGTCATGGAGGACGGGGTTCTTGCTGAGCGCAATCGCAGACTTGTTATCCACCTTGAGCTCCGGTACCTGTATCTTTCGTTCCATAAGCTCCTGCAGTAGTCGATGAAACCATACTCCTTGGCACGACGCTGTCGCAGCGGCGATGTACTCAGCCTCACATGAAGAGAGAGCAACAACCCGCTGCTTCTGAGATTGCCATGAGATCAGACTCTTGCCGAGGAAAAAGAGAACGCCAGTGGTGCTCTTCCGGCCATCAAGATCTCCAGCCATGTCACTGTCACTGTATCCGGACAAGAGCAGTCCACCTCCTTCTCTTGGGTAGATGACCCCGAAACTTCGTGTCCCGGCAATGTATCGGAGGATATGCTTCACAGCGGCAAAATGATCCTCTCGCGGATCCTCCATGAATCGACTCACATACCCAACGACAAACACTATGTCCGGTCGGGTGTGAGTTAGATATCGCAGGCTCCCCACCACACTACGGTAGCGAGTGGCATCTACCGATGGAGCTGTTGAGACCTTGGACAACTTGAGTCTTTCTTCCATCGGTGTGAGGCATGGATTGCAATCCGCCATGCCGCTCTGGTGTAAAAGCTTATCGGCATAAGCACTTTGGCAGAGTGTGATCTCGCCTTTTCCTTGGTTCACCTCAATAGCAAGATAATATGTGAGTAACCCCAGATCACTCATGCGAAATAGGGACATCATCTCACGCTTGAATTTTGTTATGCCACCCATGCTGGTTCCAGTGATGATCAAATCATCAACGTAGACACCGACGATCAGCATATCCTGAAGGCTGGCATCCAGCCTGGCATTCCAAGCACGTGGGGCTTGACGCAGTCCGTACAATGCCTTACGCAACCTGAGCACCTTGTGCTCCTGCTTGTTGACGACGAAACCTGGTGGCTGTTTTACATAGACCTCCTCCACCAAGTCCCCATTCAGGAATGCGGACTTCACGTCCATGTGATGTACGGACCAGCCTTCATGTGCTGATAATGCCAACAAGAGCCGCACTGACTCCATGCGCGCGACAGGATTAAAGACTTCCTCGAAATCAACCCATTCACGTTGCGCATATCCCTTCGCTACAAGTCGTGCCTTGTGCTTGGTGATGCCACCATGCTCATCTCGCTTGACCTTGAAGACCCACTTCAAGCCAATCGCGTGGTGCCCTGCAGGGAGCTCGACCAACTCCCAGGTGTTGTTCTCCTTGATGGACTTCATCTCCTCCAGCATCGCTCGACGCCAGACTGGATCTCGTTCAGCCGCGCTGAACGTGGTAGGCTCCTCTGCACTCACTATATGTAACTCGCCAGTGACTTGCTCCTCATCGGGCGGGAGCCCAAGGATGTCGCTCATGAGTCTGAAACGTCGTGGTGCGCCATCATCGTCGTCGAGCTCGGCGAGGGCCTCAGTCGTTGGTGATGCAAATTGCACACCTGGAGCGTGTTCCGGTGTGTTTGGTGGTGGCGACTCATGCTGCTCCCCCGCAGCTTCAGCATCTCCTGAGGCAATGATTCTCTCATGCTCGATGATGAAGTCTGTACTCGATGCAGCTAACTGGCCTTCGGGATCCGCCCAATCCCAACTGGCCTTCTCGTCAAACACCACGTCGCGAGAGATGTGAACTCGACGAGCAACTGGATCAAACAGTCGATATGCCTTTGACCCTGGTTCGTAGCCAAGCAACACCATCTTTTGGCTGCGATCATCAAACTTCTTCAGATCTGGTCGAGTGACCTTCACATGCACGATACAACCAAACGTGCGCAAGAAGGAGACATATGGCTTCCTCCCATGCCAAGCTTCAAATGGCGTTTTGCCATCCAAGCTCTTCGTGAGTGACCTGTTCAAGAGGAACACTGCAGTGGTGACAGCTTCTCCCCAGAACTCGGGTGGCATCTTTTTTGCCTTGAGCAAGCTGCGTGCCATGCCGACGATGGTTTGATTGCGCCGCTCAACGACACCATTTTGTTGAGGTGAATGTGGTGCCGTGAGCTGCCGTGCAACCCCTCGATCTGTGCAGTAGCGCTCGAACTCAATCGAAGTAAATTCTCCCCCTCGATCAGTTCGTAGTGCGCGTAGACGCCGCCCAGTCTCAATCTCCACGCTGGTTTGGAACTGCTTGATGGCAGGCAGTGTTTGATCTTTACCTGCAAGAAGGTATAGCCACATGTGGCGGCTGGCATCATCCACTAGGAGGAGGAAGTAGCGTTTGCCATCGTTCGTTGCTGGTGTGATGGGTCCACACAAATCGCCGTGCACTAGATCGAGCAAGCCGTCAGCTCGATGATGTGTTGACGCCGGGAACGGAGCACGCCTCTGCTTGCCGGCGAGGCAATGGTCGCAGATCTCCACCGGTCGATGAATGACCGGGAGCCCGCGCACCATGTCATCTTGTGCCAGTTTTTTTAACGCGTCAAAGTTTAGATGCCCGTAGCGAGCATGCCATAACCACGCTTCTTCATCTTGTTTTGCCAAAAGACAAAGTGGTCCTGCAATATTCAACTTGAGCATATACAAGCGATTTTTGGAGCGTGTTACCTTTGCCAGTAGACGACATTTCTGATCACGTATCTTCAGCACTCCTGATCGGATCAACACCTCGCACCCATGCTCATCGAGTTGGCCGATGCTATGGATGCTACTCTTGAGCTTGGGAATGTAGTAGACGTTGGTGATCGTCAGATTTTCTCCGTTTTGGCATGCGAACGCCACCGTGCCACGTCCGTGAATGTCAACAACTGATCCATCACCAAATTTCACCGAGCCGGTGATGCCCGGGTCCATCTCAGTAAAATGGTAGCTTTTGCCGGTCATATGGTCGTTGGCACCCGTGTCCAGGTACCACATGTCGTCGCGCCGCTCTCCTTCACATCCAAGATTCACCTGCGTGTGCGTCTCATCGAGTTTGACAAAACTCGGTGGTGGTGGCTCAACGTTGTCGGTAACGGAGCACACCTGTGCCATGAGGAGTGTTGGATCTTCGCCATCCTCCTGGGCGAGATACACTTTCTCGCGTTGAGGCTGTCGGCAATCTCTCGCCCAATGGCCGATCTTGCCACAGTTGTGACATTTGTCACGACTAACGTCGTGCTCACGTCTGGACTCATCGCATCTGTTATTCCGACCATTGTCGTCTTTCGCAGACCGATTTCCCTTCCAGCGGCGTCATCCGTGGCCACCACTCTTGCTCGACGATCCACCTGTACCCGGCTTTCCTTTGTGACGCGAGAGCCATTCTTCCTTGGTCAGCAATAGTTTGCTTCCCTTGGAAGCTGTGGGTGGTGGTGCTTGAGAAAGACCGCGCTCGTCGGCGCCCTTCAGACGTCCAGTGACATCTTCGATGGATAGAGTGGCAAAATCGAGCATAGTCTCGATGGTGTAGACGACATGGCCAAACCTTGGTGGAGCAGCCCGGAGGTATTTCTCAACAGCTTTCTGCTCGTCAACGGGTTCGCCATGTTCTGCGAGTTGAGCCAGTAGAGCGCTCAGCCGGAGTGCGAAATCCTCCGGATCCTCCCCTTCCTTGAACGCAATCGTGTCGTACTCGATCCGGAGCCTCTGCAGCTTCGATCGACGTACGTGATCGGAGCCAATCCGCACGGACTTGATGTTGTCCCATGCTTCATTGGCTGTTTGCTTCAGGGCGATGGCGCGCATCATCTCCTTCGGGACCGCCTTGATGAGTGCCTCGAGTGCCGCCCGATCTTCCTGCAGATCGGCGTCGCCGTACTCAATGGCGTCCCAAAGCCCCCTTGCTTGGAGCATCACCTTCATCACGAGTGACCAATCCGTGTAGTTGTCGCGCTCGAGCATCGGGTAGGATGTACTTCCGACCTCCCGAATCGTCCTTTGGATCACCCGATTGTGACCCCGACGTGGAGCGATCGGCGAGTACGAACGTCGTTCACGACCTNGTTATCAGACATTGGTCGGCGGCAGAACAGGGGTCCAGACTGCGAGTCGTTCAACAGTCGATTTCTCCTTCGTCCGATCTCGGATTTGACCCCCGTAAAGCTTGTTGGTTCCGTCTGGATGTTGGGAGAAGGTCGCTCGAGCGGGCGGTGCAGGAGCGGCTCTGGAACGAAGGGCTTCTGCTCAGCTTCTCCTCCAGACACTGTGAAATCTCAAGGCATAGGACACCTCAGGAAAGGGGAACCTTGCTCTGATACCAATTGAAAGCAGTCGAAAAATTTGAATTGCTAATGTTGTGTATCATTGATTGTCAACTATACAATTTATAGCCTCTCTAACATTTGTGATAAGCATAGCAACTTCAATCCTTTCCTAAGGTATTTCCTAAGATCAGGATTAGATAATCTTCCCTAAGATCAAGCTTTAGCTTTATCTTGATTTTTGCCTTATCAAGATAAAGCATGACTTTTTCAACGAAGACCCAATACCGATGACCCATCATGTGCTAGAAGATAGCAAATTAGTTAACAATAAATAATAGTTTTTTCAATGTATTCCAGCAGCCTCTTGATCTTCTCACTCTTTTCAAGCCTTCGCAGTCTCTCAAGGAGGAACTGCCATGCTGCTTAAGCCCCTCATATAGATTGTCACTGAATCCATTGTGAGTGTCTTTACCTCTAAAGCTGAGGAAAACATCGATTTGAGAAGCCTCTATGGTTCATGGCAAAGATGACGAAGGGGCCAAGGGATTAGGCTCTGCCCTGGTTCTATCTCACCTTCCCCTATGCCTTCTACAATACTTTCATCATTTTAAGGATTAATAGCTGTATGTACCTGAAGCCTTTTCGGCCTTGAAGTCCTCAGGACCAAATCTTATTCCTATCCTTGATCATGAGTTAAGGAAAGATCAAACCCTTGGTGGAGCGGCATGCATGTCATCACTCTCTCTCATCTATGGGAGAGGAGAAGGAAAAAATAATGTAGATGAAGGGCTGAAGGAGGAAGCGAGGGCTTGGTATAGGGCTGCACAACGAGCTGAGCCAACTCGGGCTCGACTTGAACTTGCTTGAAAAAACTCGGCTCGTGCTAGATTCGTTTATAAATTAGCCGAGTTCAAGCTTACAAAGATTCTCGAATCGATAAACGAGTCGAATCCGAGATTCAGGAACTCGAGTCGACTCTCATAGTGCTCACTTGCTAAGATTTTAGGGTTTTCATTTTCCTCCTTTCACCATTTTCAAAGGGAATCCCAATTCTCAAGTCTCGACTGCTCTTTCTCTCTCTCTCTCTCTCTCTCTCTCTCTCTCTCTCTCTCTCTCTACCCTGGGGTGTCGACCATCTTCACCGAATCACCACCCCACTGGCCGCCGCTGGCCCACTGACCAGCATAGCAGGATCCAATCACCGGTGACCTTCACGCCAGCACTGGCATCCACCTCTACAGCGTTGGCTGCCCTAATCTCAAGTCTCGGTTGTCAATCTCTCTTTTGTCAGGTGTCAACCATCTTCACTGAATCACCAGTCCGCCGTCTGCTGCTGGCCCACTGACCAACATAACAGCTTTCGGCCCCTAGCGATCTTCCCACAAACACCGGCATCCCGTCATCCATCTCTACCGGTCTATTGCAGCATCAGCTACCATAATCTTAACTTTCTCAAGCCTCAACCTCTCTCTCTCTCTCTCTCTCTCTCTCTCTCTCTCTCTCTCTCTCTCTTTTGTTCGGTGTCGATGACCCGACCATCTTCACTGAAATCCAAGATCTGTAATTCAAGATTCAAAACATAATACTTGGGAACCAAAATCTAATACATGAGATCCAAATCCAAGTACATCAGACTTGGGTTAATGTCATGGTTTAGATCAACATAAGGTTTATTATTTGGATCCAATACTTTGAATTGAGATCCAAGATCCAATTGTGCTGGGGGTAAGTTGGTCAAAATGACTATGTTCAAGCCTACACTGGGTATGAATCTAATTGGGTTTGATTGTAGCAAGTGAGGTTCGGTCTTAGTCAAATCATGTGATATATGACATACACTTCATTCATTTTATATGATTGAGTGTCTACAAAAGTTTGACTAGACCTATGCTATGTGACTAAGTTTATAAGTAGTAGGCACTAGACTGGTTTGAACTAGGTCTCAAAGAAATGAGCTAGGTTTGGACTCCATGCATACTTGACCTACAGTTTTTGAATTGTTTAAAAGATTGCTTTTTAAAACAATTGGAAGAAACCATGGTTTGAAAATGGTTCTGGTATGAGGACCGGGGTAGATTCAAATTTTCACATATGTATATGTAGGTTGATGCACACTAGTTATGCTACTTTGTTGACCTAGTCTGGTTTCAAACAAGACGTGCATGTGGGTACAATGTGGTTAATATATTCTATATGCATGACTTAAGTAAAACTACATACGCAAAAAAATGAAATTAAAAGAAAGGGACATACCCTGTGCCTACCATAAAGACATTAAAGTAAACTTAATTTAAAAATAAACATGTTATACTAAGCAAGAAATAAACTAAACTAAATATGCATAAAACAAAAAAAACTAAACTAAACATGCTCAAAAAAAAAACCAAACTGAACATGCTAAAAGAAAAACAAAACTAAACATGCATAAAAAAAAAACTAAATTGCAAATAAGAAAAGGAAGAAGAGAGAAAACAAAATTACATGAAGTTGGAGCTCTAGCTGCGCGCACTCCCATGGCCCCCACACGGAGTCTGGTTGGGTTTAGGTTAAGTGTCAATGCAGCATGAACCAACACTTAGATCAAAGTGTGTAGTGCTAAAAGAGAGGGAGGATGGCCTTTTTTAGGAAAAAGAAGGACCAATCCCCCTTCTCCTCATTAATACATGACTAGACTTTTGCATACACTCTTTCCTCTCTCAACTCAAAGCCATAGGTTAAAAGTATATTTTCAATCCCATTTTAGAAGTTGTGATCTTATTCGGACTCCGAATTTAATTCATAAAAAAGCCACATGTGTACAAAGTGCTGATCGATTCTTGATAAAGTATTCAGATTAACATTGAGTGTAGAGATGAATGACGCAAGATTATTCAGATTATTCTAAAACTTGATATAAATAAAAAAAATGATTGTTCCAGCCACACAATGATATCAATTTCGATTATGTCTATATAAACATAATTCCATATGTTTCAAGTGCTTACATGTGAATTGACATTAAGCATAAAGTGAGAAAATGATGATGCTTTTTTACGATATAATGTGCATTAAGCTCACATGTGGATCATGGAGATGGGTTTGATGCTGAGGCCAACCTTTAGGTCCAGATGCAAACAAATTCTAGAAGATGGATCCAGGTATGGTATTGAAATTTGGGTTATCTTATGATATCTAGGATCTGAAATGGGAATAATATATTTGGATTTATAAAGATAGATCTACAAAGATTGATCCAATCTGAGACTTGAATATGAGATCCAAACATGAAAATATGACTTGGATATATGATCTGGATAAGAAATATGAAATGAATACATGAAAATAGCATGAACCTAGACCTATCTTGAGTTGGGCTAGATGGGTCCAAATTGAGTGACATGGTCTGGACATGATTTAGGTTCGGTTTTGAAAAGCTCATTTCGGAACTAGGTTGGTGGTTGGCTTAGCCTAGGTGTAGCCTTTTGTCAATTTCAATGAAAAATTAGAGTAGGCTGAGCCTGGGTTCATGCCTACTCGATCCAACAAATGTGTATAGAAAGCTAACTTAGGTTCTTGTAGAATATAAGTCAAGTTTTTTGAAAATTATGTGCATGGTGGCAAATGAACAAAATACCCATGTGTGTGATGTTGGGCTCAAATAGGCTCAAATAAATGGATTGGCAGGAACTGAGGTTCTAGAATCAAAGAAAATCACAAACTAGTGTATACGAGACATGTACTTTATGCTTATGTACAAGAATATTGCTCAAAAAGGAAATGATCATTTTGTCCTTGTGTTATTTTAGGACTTTCAAATGAATTTTCTTGATTTGACTAAACCAGCCTACGGCCAGACTTTTAAATTGGCTTTGGTTAAAATCTTGCTAAAAAATTCCATCCAATTTCTTTGAAAATCAAGACTATTTTTACAAATCTATATGCAACAAATTTATAAAGGGAATTTGAAGAAGGCCATAAAAATATCATTTTTATTGAAATTTTCATTGTTAGAGCTAAGGGTACTTGGAAAAGCTAATTATTTATAAGGACATACTGAAGATTGGAGAAAATTTACTTCAATTTTGCAAAACTGAGCTCGATCAAAGTTTAAAGATTGTAACAAGTACTAGGAATGAGCTTCACAGCTTTCAAAAATGAATTAAACTAAAATCAAAAGGAATGAACTAGAACGAAACTAAAAGAGTATTGATTTATACATGGTAAACATAATCTCAACTGGGTTTTACCTCACTCTATCGGTTTGAGCTCAAATTCAGCTCAAATTCTTAAAAATAAGAGAGAGAAAGCACTCAAAACTGAATTCAACTCAAATTGTGATGAACTCAAATAGAACTAAAAGAAGCTTAATTTATACATGATAAACATTGTCATAGCCCGGTTTTAGCTCACTCTTGTAGGTTGAGCTCAAACAAACCCTTAAAAATAGGAGAGAGAAAATACTTAAAACTGAATTGAACTCAAACCAGAATGAATCAACTCAATTTGAACTAAAGGAAGCCTGATTTATACATGATAAACACGATCCTAGCTTGTTTTTTTTTTTTGCTCTTCTGACTTGAGCTCAAATTTAGTTCAAACCCCTATAAACATGAGAGAAAAAGACTCAATAGTAATCTGCAAGTTAGGATCTGACTGAAACTTATGTTGGGTGACTCAATATATGTGAAATGAAATTTCTATCCATTAAGGTACACTTGTTTTGACTTTGTTGAGCTAAAGATCACAATTTTTTCTATTAGAAGCATATATGAGTTATAGGAGAACTGGCTTCTAATTAGGACAACCTTGGTGAGTTGACTCTGCTTACTCCTAGGTCATGTAAAGTTGACAAACAACCTATTTTCTCAAATGTTAGTTAATTCTCAAAATTTTGATGAAAATCCATACTTTCCTTATTGAGACGTTAGGATGCAAGGTCAAAAGAGTAATTTCAAGTTTGGATGACCTAGATGGTCTAGGTCTAGGTGTTAAATGCTAGTGCAAAAAGTGATTATTTGAATAAAAAGTGGCCTTTGTTCTTGAAATCAATCATTAAAAATCAATTTGAAAATCTCATTATGAAGGGTAAAATGGTCATTTGGACTTGTAAAGATTTTGCGGGTTTATGTAACGTCTAACTTGGTATGGTCTATGCAATTGTTATGTTGATGTTGATTTTGTAGGTTTATGTGAATGTATAACATGGAATGGTCTATGTAATTGTTATGTTAAAGTTATATGTCATCGATCATTGTCTAAGTCTTACATGTGGAGGTTATTTAAACATAAACATTAATGATTTTATTAATTTGTTTACAAACATATAATTTGGTATTCTCTATATAATTGTTATATTGTTGTCATTTATAATTGATCACTATCTAAGTCTTATATGTGGATGATATATAAACACATTCGTTAATAAAGATTGATTCAATTGAGTTGATTGCGAACATATAACTTGGTATTGTCTATGTAATTGTTATGTTGATGTTATTTATCATTGATCATCATCTATGTTTTATATGTGGAGTTATTTAACACATTCATTAATAACGATTGACTACAACAAAAACAATTGACATAGCACATTCATTGTACTATCATGTGTGTACCACCACCATGCAAATTAGCAAGGTACCATTGCAACAAATTGCACTATCACGTGCTCCTACTGTAGTAAGGCGGTGCCAATCATTACACTATTACATGTGGTTGCTTATAGGTTCAATAAATGTGCCATGGCAGAATGAATTTGGACTATATTCATACATAAAGGAGAGTCTCCAACATACTATTGCATTTGAGAAGGTGAGAGCTATGAAAAAGGTAAAGCCAAAGCTGTTCAGTGATGAGATGAAGTGCATTGTCTATGAGGTCAGCCCAGACAAATGGATAAGTAATATCATAAGTACTTTGTTGCCTCATACTATAAGAGAATATGGCAGGTGGATCATTTACATCATTTGTCTGCTCACAGGTTTGCATGATGCAATAGAGTTAATGAGGCAAAGAGTGATGAATGAACAACATTGCATTCTCAGTCTTACTGTTATGTTTTTTTATATCATGTAATACATTATTGCTTGCTTGTTATTAATACATTATTTGTGATCTTGAATCATACTATACATAGTACAATATGCTAGATGCCCTTTGGTTTTGGTTTTGTGTATAGTAGAAAGATGTCTGTCGACCCCAATCAATTGATCTCATTTGAAGTAGTTTGTATTCAACTGATTATCAACAAATGGATCAGACATTCTCACACATTTCATCTCTATTTATGTTTGGCATTGTCTAATGTAAGTCTTGATTCCCATGTTGTGGGAAGAGTGCCATCATTGGGTATTCTATCTGCTCAACATGCAGAAGACCACATTGTTAAACTAAAATTTATTGAAAGTACGTAAACCAAGACATCTTGATTTGATGTTCATAAAGGAATTCTTAGAGAGTGAGTACATGATCAACATGGCTTTGTGGCACTTTTCATAGGAGATAAGCTTCTCACCAGAACAATGAATACATTTGCAGTGTTTTCATAATCAAATACACAGAAGCAATCTACAATGATAGAGAACCAGCTTTTGATTGTGTAGGTAGCAGATAAACATCAGATATTTCATTCAAAATGTTTTCATGTTCACAAACAAAATTGTTATGTTTTTTACAGAATGATATACCATATTTTAGAAAAAGATATGTGATGACTTGGTGAACTATGTTAATTCGACGGCGGCAAATAGAAAGCACATGAGTATAAATAAAATGAAAAACAATAACATGAACAATGTATTTTTGCATCCAACAAAGTGAAGATGAAAACAAAAGGCAATGATATGAACAATGTATTTTGCAGCTAGCAAAGTTGTTATTAACATTGAAAAGCAATTATTATCTCAAACAATTAACATAGAGTCATCACACCATTGTCAAACAATCGATTTCTTGCACAATTAACATACAGTTGTTATCCATACTATTAACATACACTTGTTATTTAACACAATTAACATATAGTCCTTATCTTTCACCATTAAGACACCTGTCATGTAATACCATTATCTCACACCATTAAGAGACATTCATTATCTCACAACATGGACAAATGATCTTTATCAATTTTAAATAGTTGTTATCTCAAATCATTAATAAAGCTTCTTTATCTCTCACCATGGACAAACTATGCTTACCATTTTTAAATATTCATTACTTTACACCATTAATAGACATTTGTTATCTCACACCAGGGATAGACAATCCTTGTAATGTTTAAAAAGTCATTATCTCATGTAATGCCATTAACATACATTTGTTATCTCAAACCATGGACAGACGGTCCTTATCATTTTTAAATAATCATGATCGAACACCATTAACAAACAATCGTAACCTTACACCATTGATTGGCAGCCTTTATCATTTTTAAATGGTCACTATCTAACACCACTAGCAGATAGTTGTTATTTCATACAATTAACATACAGTCATTATCTTACACCATTAATTGATAGTTCTTTTCATTTTTAGACAGTCATATCTCACACCATTAATAGACACTCATTATCTCATACTATTTTTAAAAAATCATTATCTCACAATACTAACAAACAGTCGTATTCATCACACTATTGTCACAATCGTTATCTCACACTAACAAAGATAATTGTTATCAATAATATACATTTGCTCAGTGACATCATATTTATGGCATTTTGATTTTGATTGATTTTAATTAAATGTGTCGATTTGCAAGTGAAAATGGCAATATGCCTAATGAATATGTTTATTGCTATTAACACTTTATCTTCCCTATCAAGGATAGGATGCTGCCCTGTGGTCTCTACATGCTTGTAGGTTCGTTTGGTACAGATCTACCTACCAAATGCTCCTGAGCTTGTTTGTTGCAGATCTCCCTACCAAAATGCTCTTGGTTCCCTTTGCTACAGATCTCCCTTCGACCATGTTCCACTGGTGAAGTTAAGTTTGTGATAGTGATGGTGATGATGATAGACAGGATGTGCATCTGCAAATGATGATCGAGGGGAATTTTCTGCTACTACAGATGGTGATAGACGAGGAGGGAACTCGATTAAAGAGCTTTGGTGTCTGTGACGATGCACTACATCCCAATACTGCTTGCAGTACCCTACCATGGTGCAAAACCCTTACTATCATAAACAATGATTGTCTCATTGTGACAAGACCAGTTATCTAGCTCCTTAAACAACAATTTCTAGTCAACTCCAATTTCAAAAGCAGTTTTAGGGTGAGAGTAGTTGTAGAGTCTACTGGCCTAGGCCGCACTGCATGAGGACTCGCCTAGGCCGCACTGCATGAGGACTCGAGTGTTGTGTTGCATTTCTACTTTGTTCGTATAGCAAAACAAGACATCTTTGCATGACAGCTCAAACACTTTTATGATGTTCCAATTGGTCTCTTTTTTAATGTCATATGGTCTAAACCACATATGCATATAAATGGAATGATACACAGTTCATAAGTATTCCAACATTCTTATCAAGCAAACTATTAAACACTATTTTATAAACATACCTTATTCATCTAAATATTCAATACAATTGATTTGGATACATATTGATCATAGAGTCTCTAGGAGTGATACCTCTCCATTGTACATATAACCATTGTGCTTTTGGAAGTGGATGGTGCATAATCGGTCTAATAGAAGGTATGTGCTCCCACATCTAAATTATTTTATTTTTGGCAATAAAATAATTTAATGAACACACTATATATACATATATCAACAACCAAAATCTTCCCACAGACACAACCCTACTCTTTAATCGCCCTAGCTAGCTATACAAATGCACCAGCATAGTTGCCCTCCATGTGTAGTTGTACATCTAGTCAAAATCTTCCAAGAATTGACATACTGCCAGCTTATTATTGAGTCAGAATTGTTACTAAATAGATACAAGAATAGAAGACCTCAATGCTTGGTTTGCTTCTTGTAGCGATACATCTTGTGTTACATGCCATCATTTATGTTGTAGCACTACCATGATGATCAATGCCAACTTTTCCTTAAAGCCAACAACATTCTTGAAACTTAGACTTTGTTAGGCCTAAAAGATTATTGTTCTTCCCTCTTGATGTGTAGCTGGATGTCCCTAGCACAAGTTTTCTATGAATTCTCATATCAAATAGACTATCAACATCTTCTAGGGTAATCGTCATCTCAAATGTATTGAACATGAATGTTTTTGTCTAAGGATCCCACTTATGGGGCAAGGCATTCAAGGGCCTTCATTGAATATTCAAAGAGCCATTGACTAGTAGCCTCTAGAATTTCATTTTCTCGAGTCTCTTCTTCTAGAAGTCAGAGAGCATTTCTTACCATTTGAAGACAGAACATCATTGTCAGCACTTGCATTTCTATAACACCATACTAGTGTCAAAGACGTTATTGAACACATAAACTTTAATTACATAAGATTGAATAAAGATCAATTATCTGACAATGAGGGAAACATCATAGATTACTTTCATCGATGTCACATATTTGCCACATTTTCCTCCCACTTCAACATTGTGCTGCATTGTTTAACATTGTCTCATCTAGGCCTTATTGCTCTCCCACAATTTCCTCTCCATCTACTTTCTCTCTCCTCATGGACGTGCCGGTTGCATGTCTGCTTCCTTTGCTCCCTCCAGTAACCCTCTATTCTCATCATTTGCTAT
This sequence comes from Nymphaea thermarum, assembly GCA_011799765.1. Lineage (NCBI taxonomy): Eukaryota > Viridiplantae > Streptophyta > Magnoliopsida > Nymphaeales > Nymphaeaceae > Nymphaea > Nymphaea thermarum. The sequence goes on from JAANDH010000890.1 coordinate 98,243, forward strand.
CGCTACTCTTTGCATTTCATCTTCCTATCCTGCAAACTCTTTAAACAATTGATTATCCTCCACGATCTCAATCCCAACGCCTACATATTGGTCTTTCCTATTCTCATTCTCCATCTCTACTGTGACGACAGCTTCAGCTACCGTACCCTCTACCGATTCTGCCGATTGATTGTTCACACTGATCAATCCATCTCTTACCAAGTTCTCTATGTTTTCTCCAACGTGTTCTTCAACTTCACACTAATAGATACCACACAATGGACAGTCGATGTGATATTCTTCCATATGGCTTGAAGTAGAAATCATCGATTTGTTAAAAATTAAAAAAAAAATCAAGAGATAATGTCTTACTGTCTTCAATAATGTGGGCTATTATCACGTAGAATGAAGGGAGACCAATCTTAGATGCTATAGCATGTGTTTTTATCAAAGACAACATAACAACAGTTTTCCATAATTTGTGCTATTATAACATAAAACAAAGGAGGGGAACAAATCTTGGACACTATAGCAAGTGTTATCGAAGACAATATAACTGTTGTTTTCGGTAGCGCGTGCTATAGCTTCTAGATAACGAACCCCTTCCTTATCCCAAAGAAAATGGTCCATTATCTTATAAACTAATGATGGGGTTTGTTATCTTAGACACTAAAGCGAAAGATGAACGGGTTACCAGAGATGGTATAGCATCTTGGATAACATATCCTATAGCATTTGAGATAATGAACCCCTCCCTTCGTTATCTCAAGTGCTATGGCATCTAGGTTAACGAACCTCTTCACAGTGATAGTGTCTTTGATAACACGTCCAATAGCATCTAAGATAATGAATAATGAAACATTTTGTTATGTCAAATGCTCTAGCATGCATTATTGAAGACAGTATAGAGTTTCCAATAGCATATCATATCGTGACTGAGATAATGAACCTCCTTTGTTATCTTAGACGCTAAATCACGTGTCATTGAAGACAGTATAGCATCTTTGATAACGACAGGGTGCAATCAACCTAACTGCTATGTTATCTTCGTTAATGCATTCTATAGTGTCTAAAATAACGAATGGGGTGGGAAACAAACCTTTATGAAGCCTCCTAAAGTTGTCACCTGTTGATGCTTTCTCCAGTAGGTGGACTCCACTCACTCTGCTCCGACAGATGACCTTTACTGCCTCTGCTTCCTCTTCCTTGGTGACTTCACTCGCTTTGCTCTGACCGACAACCTTCACCATCTCTGCTCCCTCCTCCTTGATGACTCCTATTGCTCAGCTTCGAGCAGTGACTTTTATGGCCTTACTGCCTTTGTTTCCCTCTTCCTTGACAACTCCACTTGCTCTATTCCAACCAAAGACCTTTATTGTCTTCGCTCACTCTGTTCAAAACCGAAGTGTCTTCTTTGCCACTTAGAAGGGTATATTGGCTATAATTACTTTATCATATAAAGCACGATAATTTCCACCTTCCCTCTAGGGCCATTCTTATTTATCAACTCAAGCTGCTGATATGGCTTCAACACGATGGACTCAGGCAGAGTCGATTCAACTCCTGCCTGACACATGGTAGATAAATAGCCAATGTGCATGAAATGTTTGTGTACCAAGGGTTTTGTATACAACTTACTTAGGTTACACATGGCAACCCATCACACGCATATTTATTACTACTACCCTGAAAACCTTTTTTTTTTTAATTCTTTCATGGACCATAACGATATTTCTTCCAAAAGATTCTTGGTTGTACTGCCAGTATACAAACATCAATTTGCAACAAGATTTGACAGTTTGAGATGTTTCCAAATTATCTCCAGATATCCAAAATTCAGTCCATAGTGTAAAACCAGTTGCCTACAAATATCTAGTGTGGATTTAATACCACACATGATCTTGGGAAATCTTTTACAGGCGCAACCTAATTGCTATCTTGGTGTTAACTATACAGGTATGGAAAGGATTTCATCCTCATATTGTAATCTCATCTTGTAATAATTTTTGTTTTGTAACTTATTATAAATAGAAGATTCACAATACACGTGGTGTGTATGAGGAAACTTTTCAAACATAATCTTTGATACTGTTCTGATAAGTTAAACCTCCTTGTTTTGGAGGAGAAGGCGAGAAATATTGTTAGTCTGCCATAGACCACTTGAAACTCTAGTGAAAGTTTCAAATTCTTTCGCTTGAATAACAGAAGGTAGGAAAAAATTTTCCCACTTGTCTTGCCAAAATCTAATATTTCCTCTTCCCACTTTCCATGAAATAGAAGGGGCAACTCTCATCCCCATCTAGTCCCCTTCAATAGCTAGGATGCAATGCTATACGTCATGAGCGTCCAAAGACAATGAAACTAAATGACAGCAAACAAACTTAGGGCATAAAGCAGCAACACAGCTAACGTTAACTGCAAATTCAGCCAGACATGATCTGTTTATTTCGAGAATACTGTGAAGGCCAGCCCCACCCTCAAGAACTAGACTGCATATTCTTTTTCAAGTCACGAGATGGACCTTCTTCTTGCTGCCATAGCAAAATTTAATTTCCTAATAACTTGAACTGAAAGCTGAAAAAGACACCGCCGGAAGTATAACAATTGATATATTACATGCCTAAGCGAACAAAATGCCCAGTGAATGAAAGCATTGACGCTTTTTAGGCAGCGAGCTTTTCTCTACTTTATGAACCAAATTTGTGCACCATTCACTCTTCAATTTCCCAATGAATAGGGGAAGTCCGAGATATTTCATGAGAAGGTATGCCACACTCCATTCCATCAATGAAGCAACTCTACTGATCGAAGAATGGTCCATACTGCATGGAACTATTATAGACTTGAGAGGGTTCACAACTAAGCCAGCATTCAACTTAAGTTTTGCAGAACATCCTTAATTTCCAATAAAAAAGCAACAACATCTTGAGAAAAAATCAATCCGTGAACGAGAGAATAAAGGAGCAGCAATTAATTCTTGGTGATATGGGAACTGTAATTTGGCGTCTATCACCTTTCCATTTTTCAAAGTTTCCACTACTGCGACGAAAAGAGAAGAAGACATTGTAAAGGACACAAGGGCAATTGTATGAGAGTCTAAAGAGAAAGACTTCTAAGCTAATGCAAGACAACTGTAAATGAGCTGCACGTTACGGAATGTAACATATAGTGTAAACCAAGTATAAGATCGAAGAAATAAAGTGATGGCATACTTTTATGCCCTAACCCTTGCTCTTGTCTCTCTCATCTTCGTTTTCTCCTATCTGAAATCAGTGATTCCACTGTAATCATTGAAATCTAGCATGGTATCAGAGATCTCTGGGAAGATCTAAGGGAAAACAAAGCTATCGACAAGAAGAATCTCATCACCGTGAACAAATCACTTGCATGAATATACAGAAGAATGATGGAGAGCTCAAGTCCTTTGGTGACAGCAATTATTCCCTGCTCTTATGTGAAGATGATGATAAAGGAGTGAGATCTAGCCCTAAAGATCACCACATCACCACTCAATGGAGAAAACTATGTAGTTTGTGCAAAACTGGTCAGCCTTTGTGTTTGCGGCAAGTCTAGAATCGGTTATGTGAATGGGAAGATCAAAGCTTCAGAAAAGGAAGACCCTTCGTAAGGATTGTCATGTCTTGGCTTCTAAATTTCACTAGAGCCATGCATAGCCGAGGGTTTCTTGTTCATAGATTCTGCTAAGGAAATATGGGACTCCCTAGCAAAAATCTACGGTGAAAAACAAAATCAAGCAAGGGTATTACAACTACAATAGGACATAGCCAAACTGGCTAAAGGCGATAAGTCATTTCTTCTTTACTTGACATAGCTAAAACCTTTATGGGATGAACTGGCTCAACACAGATTGTTAAATCCAAATATAGATGTCCTGAAGCAAAAGACAAAGTGTCCAAACTCCTCGCATATTTGGGACAAGAGTTTGACAATCTATGAAGTCAGATTTTGATGATGTATCCACTTCCATCTTTGAACAACATATGATCAATAATCCACAGAGAAGAAACATGCAGTAAAGTTATGGTGGATGAAGCTGAATCTAAAAACGACAAACCCTCTGCACTAGAAAAAGTTGCTTTCCATCTAGGATCAGAAACACAAAATGAAAAAGTGATATTCCAAGCTGACAACAAAAGTTTTCGAAACAGAGGTAAGTTGCCCATTATCTGTTCATATTGTAAAAATCCGGGTCACAACAAGGATCGATGCTGGAATCTCCATGAGCGACCAAGTCAAGGAAGAACATACAAAGTAATCGGAGGATCTTCCAGAGAAGGAAACATAGCAAAGCTTACCAAACTACTACGACAAGTAACAAAGTCAAACTTGGTGGTGAATACAGAACCGAAATACTTGGTGGTGAATACAGAACCGAAACCTGAAACAAGTAACTCTTCTTTATCTCAGTCGCTAGTTGCATGTTGGGTTAATGTGAAATGAATCTTGGATAGTGGCGCTACAGATCAGATGACCAGAAATAGAGATTTGTTGATTAATTTTCATCATAGCATGAAATCATTTGTTCAAATAGTTGAGGGATCTACTATTTCTACTGTTGGAAGTGGCTCAGTTTATATTACTCATAACCTGCTGCTTGACAATGTTCTCTATGTGTCTGCCTCCTCTACAAATCTGGTTTATGTTACTATCCAGATGAAATACTTGAACTGTTGTGTTATGTTCTATGAAAAGAGAGCAATCAGTCTGGACATCAAGCATCAGATGATGATTGGTGAAGGGACAGAAGGTCATGGACTATATACAATCAGTGTGCCAAGCAGAATGGCCTTGATCACTACTGAAGCTAATAAAGAAGCCATGTTGTGGCATTATAGACTAAGTCATCTGTCTAATAAGGTCTTGAGAGCTATGCTAGTATGCTTTCCCATATGAAGACCGATGTAGATCATTGTCATGCCTGTATTAAGGCAAAGATGTCACCTCTTTCTTTTTCAAATTCAGAAACTGTCTGATGAATGTTTTGACACGGTACATTCATATGTATGGGGGCTTGCTCCCATTGAAGTCAGTCAGGGCGAAAATACTTTGTAACATTTGTAGATGACAAATCCAGAGCCCCTTGGGTGTACCTATTGAATAAGAAAAGTGAGGTGTTTGGTTCTTTCAAGAAATTCTATTGTTTAGTACATACACAATATAACAAAAGAATTAAGGTGCTTAGAACAGACAACAGTAAAGAGAATGTCAATGACTCCTTTGATATATTTACCAAAGATGAAGGCTATAGAACACCAAACCACCTGCCCAAGAACACCCCAACAGGCGGTTCTGAGTGAGTGAAAGAAAAAACAAGCACACATTAAGCACAGCAAGGTCCATTATGTCTCAAATGAATGTTCCATACAGTTTTTGGCCAGAAGCCATAGCTTGTGCATATCACATAATGAACTAAACATTGAGCAGATGTTAAGAAACAAACATGAAAATGAGAAACACAGAGTTTTTGGATGCACATGTTATGTGCACATACAAACACATGCCAGACACAAATTACAGCCTAGAGCTGTTAAGTGCATCTTCCTAGGATATCCACATGGGAAGAAAGGATATAAATGTTTTGATCCAAGTGGAAAAAAATTCTACTACTCAAGACACGTAAAGTGCTTAGAAGATCAGCCATACTACCCTCAACCTGAAACAAACATAGTTAGTAAGGGGGAAAAGTTAAGCATTCCCCTACCACAAGTGAGTGATGGGGAAAATGTTGCAGACATAGTCAATTCAGGAATGGATGTTGATCAGGAAGTTTGTCAAGGATTAAATGGTCAGGAAGGTGCTGAAACAGTGGGCAAAGATACATGCCTAAGAAGAACCTCAAGGGTAAGAAGAACCCCATCATACCTAAGTGAGTTTTATACTGATCATACTCAGAAAAGCCCTGGTCAAGGAATCATCACAAAAGAACTTCACAAAAATGTTCTGTCTAACAGATCCTCAAACTTATGAGGAAGCCAAGCTGGATGAAGGATGGTGTAAAGCATACTTTTCTGCCCTAACCCTTGCTCTCGTCTTCGTTTGCTTCTATCTGAAATCAGCGATTCCACAGTAAGGCCACTTGTTTGATTATTTGGTTGTTATCATTCCCGTGAGATCAAAACAAGATCTCTATTGTGCACAAAAGAAGTCACTGCAGAATCGTCAAAGAAATTGTTTTTACCATTTGGGTGTTGTCATTGGCACCATTAGAGAACTTGTCTTCATTGTTCGGCCAATAGCTCCAATTTTTAGTTACCCTAGAAGCATTGTGACTGGCTACCTTGCCTTTGTAAGTTATGGGTAATATGCATGTTTTCTTTGTCCGACTAGTAAAAAATGTGTCCGCGACTCAGGTGGTGAGAAATGGGCGAGTCAGTTCTTAATTGTTGTATGATTCTGATGATCATGTGAACAGAAGTGCGATTTAGCTTTTAGGCGAATTGAATTTAAAATAGACGGGCAAATTAGAATGGTGTTGGACAGAAGCTGCTTTCCCAGCTAATCGATTGGTTATTTTGCTTGCGGCCATTGCAACATGATCTATACCCTGCAAATGGGCAATGGCAGAAGGGCAAGATATTTAGTGTATGCTCCGTCAGACCACCCAAAACCCCTCCAATTTGAAAGGATTTTCCTTATTAAGTCAAAGCCAAATTGCGAGGCTATCTCCAATTCTGTGCTTACCTTAATTTTCTTATAGTGCATATCCTAGCAATTTTGACGTTGAACCTTCTCCTTTTACTTCAATTTAAATCGTTGACAAGATCAGAAATTCAAGATACTTCTTCACCTTGGTTTTCTTGTTTTCCATTTTCCATTCGATTGAGCAACGGATGATAATATGCCTGTCTGATGGGTCCCTAGGAGTCATTTCTTCCATAACTAGACTGCCTAAAGGCGTCGATCGATAGTGCCTCTAGTGAATGAGTTAGTAAAGACACGTCCAACACCAGCAAGTTTTTCTCGCCAATATCTGTCAAAAACAGAGGTGAGTCAGGTGACTGCAGTTTACTTTGAAAATCAAAGGACCATTCTCATATGAATTAGGTCTTCCTTTGACTAATATAGGTCAAAATCTCCTCTAGAGGAATGAAATTCCATGCGTACAACCAGTAAGAATCATGTTCTAAGACCATACGACTTTGCTTTTCTCACTACGACGCGACTACATTTTCTGGTCAGAAGTAGCAACTTTCTGGCAGTGAAGACAACAAGGCGAGAGGTTAAAACATCATCTTCGAATCCGACAGCTTAAACCTCACCTTACTTCGGTCAGAAATAGCAACTTGCTGGCAGTGAGGACAACCGATGTGATCCATAGAAAACCGGGGCCACTTACAGCTATTGCTGCTTTTTTAATTTTTTGTTTCTTTGGAACCTTGGCACAATAATATGGCTGGTTTAATTTCTATTTATGTACTGACAAACATGACCACAGAAAAATTTTGACTCCATACTTCAACAACATGGACATTTTAAATTTTAATCACTCGTGATGGAAGGAACCGTTTCCTTCTGTAAAGTCGAGGACAAGCCATTGTCACTTTTTGACAAGTGCACCAATTTGCAGCAGTCAATATTTTCACCATTGTTTCTGATATTGCTGTTACGTGGCCATCATGATGCGCTGAAGGCATCATATGGGGAAATCCATCACTATATCTTCGTTAAGTATAGTCGACAATCTGTCCTTTTCTCCCCGCATAAGTCGTGCCCTTTCTCTCAATAATTTAGAGATGAAATCAAAAGGGATCTCGTGCAAGCTAGTCGTTTATCTAATTCATTTCCCTTCTTTTACAAGCCACGGGTCATAAATTGGCAAAACCATCAGCCAAATAAATGAAAGAGAAGTATTAATAAACTAATGAATCGGTGATGTAATAGGTCATGCATTTATGGGCAAGTTGCAGTTAGGTGGTTGCCTCCACACTTTCTCTATTTTGTGCCACTGTGAGCCCGCACCCTCCCAATTAATTATGATGCGGTCCCCTTCAGCTTTCTAAACAACCACAGTGGTAGTACCAAAACATGTCCCTCTATCAAATTCGCCGTCGACGCACACAAGGATTATTGAACTAGTAAGTCCTATTATGTGATCAGAGCTGCTCTATGGAATTAATATTTTTTAGGTTCGAAACCACAAAGTTAATAATGGAATCCTTGTCTTAGCTAGGTTGGAAGCTAAGACATGTAATTGGCGAAGTAGGTGAGCTAGAAGGATGCTGCTAATCGGAGATGCGCCAACAAGAAGCTCATGAATGCACAACAATTTATTTTGGCCGATATATTTAATAATTTTGCGACTAGTCCAGTATCCGGCGGGGGGGGGGGGGGGGGGGGGGGGGGGGGGGGGGAGAGAGAGAGAGAGGTAATGGAACTTCTTTAACAAAATTGGGCGACAAGTTGTCACCGAGTACCAAATTAAACAAGCAAAAAAAAAAAAGAAAAAGAAAATCGTGAATGAAAAAGGTTTAGGGAATGACTCGAAGAAGTTTCCTTTCCTCAAAGGAAAGTAGGTACGTGTTAATTAGAGACTAACCTATGTACGAGCTGGCTCATATATGCAGAATATGGGTCATGGACTCATGGGTTGCAGGCATACGCCTGAAAACCTGACAAGATAGACGAGTGAATCTTCAGCAAACAAATCCTGACATATTGCTTTGTGACTTTTTTTTTTTTACTTTTGTCTTGCCGTACGTTGCTCCCTGACAATCTTTTGACTTAAAGGCTCCAATCGTCCGTTTCCGTGCCATGTTCATGAACTATTGAGAAAGCTGATCGAGCGTTTGTCAACCTATGACATCATTCCACCGCAAGGGAGCATGCCTTCCATTATTTTAAGTCCCCAGTTCACATTATTTTGTGCTCTTAAGATTCAAGCATGGATGTATAGGAACACCGTCTGCATGTAGAAACACGTATATATTCACACCGCCCAGGGGAGGACGGCAGCTGCAAAACAAGGAAAAGCGCATTTGTTTGGACTGGCTGACGTTTGACATCATGCATGCGCTCGAGTCAGGAAAGGTAATTCTAATAATGCAGGTTAAGTTACTGAATGTGGAACTTGATGATAAGGCGCTAAAATTCGAAGGGCAGGAGTCAATTGCAACTGCATGGTGTCAACCGACAGTGTTTCTCCCATACTTAAACAAGTCCCTTTTGAGTTGACAAAAGAATACGTTTCTTACATCTCAATGGCGGAGGGGAGTCAAACCTGATTAAGTTTAAATGTGGCGTACAGACTGATGGCAAGGGTAGGTTTGATTTCCAAACTCAAACGCAGGATGGAATTCATTAATTAATTGATTTCCTTTAAAAACGAATTGCCGGCAGAGCCTTTGCAGCTAGCAAACCAATTATTAGGTATTGAAATAGAAGGGACTATTGAGGAAGGTAATATTTATCTCCAGCTAACGCCTTCACCCTGGCGCGCGTGCTGGTCATAGGTTGTCCTCCATAAGTATCATATGGCTCCACATGACCTTCACCTGCCCTTGTTGAACACCGACTGCCCATATACTCGTTGATTATAAGTGCTTCTCTTCTCAGAGAGGTACTGGTATAGAAGCTTGTCCGGCTTCCCCTTGTTTCCTTCTCTCTCTGTCGATCGCTTCCTTTCAGGTTATATATTTGCAGGAAATGATTCAGGTGATGAAGGGATCTTATCACTACGCGAGAGTGCAGGCCTACTACGAAAGTGAAGAGGAGAAAAGGCATCGCAAGGCACAGTTCCTGATCTACAAGATGATGGAGAAAGCAGACTCCGTGAGCAAGAGGCCGCCCCCTTTGAAGGTGAGAGTCTGCAGGCTGAGAGTGAAGATTGGGAGGAAAATAAGGAGGCTGAGGAACAAAATGCAGTTTGCAGCTTATTGCATAAAGGTCGGCATCTGCGGCCAACTGGTGGGGCAGCTGAAGATGGTGAAGCGGGTTCTCCTTGGCCGAGGAGACATTGCTACTCTTTCCCCAGCAAGTTACTAGTGTACCGATCCTTTGATGAGGGCTGTTAATTTCTCGCGTGGAAGAAGAGACGATGCCTGTAGATTCTTTCTTTTTTCTTTTTTTCTTTTTTCTTTTTGGTTTTTTTGTTCCGCTTCATTTCTTTAGCCTAAGGCTTAAATGGGTTCATTTGGAGAGAAAGGAAGTGAAGGCGGAAATTTTTCTCTTTACTTTTTAGGAGCAAAGTTTTGACCAAATGAAAAGAAAAAAAAAAAAGAGATCGTCAACGAAGTTTCTTCAATTATCTGTTCGTGAATTCTACTATTTCTGCAGTTAGCTAGGGTAAATTTCTTCCTCACATTTTACTTTGTTTATTTTAGTTGGAGTGAGAGGAATCTTGTTTATCCCTTTCTTGCTGTCAATGAAGTGAGAAGCCCTAGATGCATAACCAGTAATCTTTTCATAGAATTTGATTCGTCTTGGACGTTTTAGTTTATTAATTCCTTTAAATTTAAACTTTTAAAATTTGCATGTTGAGCTGCCACTAAAAAGCATTTTTACAGACTTTATTACTCGCCTGGGACATAAAATCCCAAGACCATTCTCACCCCTATGGTCCTCCACAAAGCTAAGCACTCTTGAGATTTTAACGAACTGCCTAGCGGCTATTGGCCCAACCAGGTGTGCCAATAAACTCCTCCGAGCACAAGCATTACTTTTTTAAAATCAAGTTATATGGCAGATTACATTCAAGTCAACTCTACGAAAATGAAACAAATTAAATGTTTCGGCAATAAATTAACATTTAATCTTCGTCCGGGGCCATGCTTCTGGTTGGCCGAAGTACCCTGACCATGTAGTATGGCCCATGCAATTGCATTTCTTCAGTCCAATTTTGCCATTAGCTTTTTCCTTTTTTCAATGGACTTTCCGTCTCACTATTTCTTAGAGTTTTTCCTAACTATTCCTTTGCAGTTTTCCCTTCCATCTTCGACTTCTTCACTGGACACACTCTCTCGTTTCTTGGAGTTTTCTCATCGTTTTTTCACGTCTTTACTGCAGTATGTCTCATTTAACTTTTGTTGGAAGTGTTCCCTGGGGCGGTGTTAGAATTTTCTTTTTAGCAAGCTCTATTATGTGTTTTTTAAAATTTTTACCGGTGCCAAGTGAAAATTCTCTTTGGTAAATTTTATGTAGTAATTTTTTATTTTTTCACAAATTAAGGGAGGCGATGGCCCTGCGGCCCCCCTGGCTCCACCTGTTCCTGTTGTTTCTGACTTCCGGATTGGGATTTGTTCTGCTTTGCAGCCCTCCGTCACCGTCATTGCCATGATGATAATTTCTAATGCCATTACATGGTGTTGGACTGGGTCCCAAATCTTTAATCTACGCTATCTTAGGCAGTAAAAAATTTGTCTCCTATCTCATTTGATATTCATCTTTTGCCTCGGTTAGCGATCAACAGGCAGACATATTTTTGGAGCATGATTATATAATTAATTGTGGTGCATGTTTCTTTAGGGTTATTAAAATTCACTTAATCAATGAATGTGACTGTTAACTTCTAGGGTTAATTTGCATTCAGTTTGAGATAAATGGTTTATAAATTTTTTGTCCATTGTGGAAGTAATTTGTTGGTGCTTAAGTCAGTAGCAATAGCACGAAAGTGTCATTCATAATTATTGTTTATATCAATAAACGTTGTTTCCCACAACTATACAAGGCCTAATCTATATCGATTTATAAGGCCTTGTTTGTTTGCCTCAAATCTTAGATCCAAGGTGGATTCGAGATCCTCAGATCTAAGATCAAAGGTTTTAAGATCTTGGGTGCCTCTAATCTTAAGTTTGATAGGTCAAATGAGCACCTAAATCTCTCTCTCTCTCTCTCTCTCTCTCTCTCTCTCTCTCTCTCTCTCTCTCTCTTTCTTTCTTACCAAGTGAAGGGTAGCGTGTTATATTCATGCCCTCCATTCAATTTCTGAAGGGTGCTATCTTGATGGTATTGAGGAATGTTGAGCTTGGGATTATGGGTAACATTATGGAGGTTAAGTGAACTGGTTCTTGTCCCTCCCTCTTCCCCACATCTATGTGTGTGTGTGTGTGTGTAAGCTTCCCTCAATCAGTGGAGGGTTTCAATGTGCTCTCTTTTCTATCTCTACTAGCAAGCAAAGGAGGGAAAGATGCAGCCACCCAAATGTTAAGGATTTCTTGCGATCATTGTGCGATGGTGGACACCACCTCCTACATAGTTATGACCACGACTACCACTTCCTCACTGCAGAGAACTCTCATGCCCTTTGCATCTCCAACTTGATCCACAAATTAATCAAAGATAAGACTTGCACCCAAGGATTGAGTTTCCTCCAACTATCTTCTTGCTTTTGTGGAACAGCTTTCAGCAAAACTAACGAGATCACTAACATCAACATCATGAGTTAGGAAGGCTTTAATGGCTGATGCATCTATTGGGTACCCACAAGACTGTATGAAGAGGGTCAGGAAGCTGCAGTGACCCCATCGAATTAAACTATAGATCTACAAGCAATAGCACTACAACAAGAACTAAAGAAGGAGAACAAATGGTGGTTAGATTGTTGCCTTAACATATGCATATGGGCATATCGACATTCCCTGAATCTTCCTCTAAGAATAGCACCAACAACACCTCCGTCCTCTCCTTTCTCTTTTCTGATCTTCTTGCCCATGGAGGGTTTCAACCAGGAAACCACCCTTCATAGTAAGAGGCCTCCATGCAAACTGCATATATGAGATCATGAAAGAAATCCGACCCCTCCCCTCTCTGACTTGAAATAAGCGGATTTCAGGTATTTCACAGATTTCAAATCCTTGGATGTCATAGTTGTCGTTTGACAAAACCTCAGATTTCAAGAAAGATCCATGGTAGGATTTGAGATCTAGGGCTATCAAACGCCCCCAAGATTTCATCTATTTCCTATTATGATTAAATCACTGACTATAAGTACTTAGCTTATGATAACCTGCTTATCAGTTCTATGCAAATCATATGCAAAGTTTATGTTATTGTTGAGTATGTGCAACCACTAGTATGTGTAAATCATTAACGTAAATCATTGGTAAATACTGTAATTGTCACTCATGCAAATCACTTCATTTTCTAAGAAAAAATTATAGTAATAATGCAATAGATCATGTTAATAAGTATTTTCATTAGTTGGAAATAAATCATTAGTTTGTACAGATTTATATTAATTGCATAAATTGCAGTCCTGCTGTAAATTGTCAAAAAGACTCTAAAAATTGTTGAAATTGCTACAGATAATTATATTAATTGTTTTTGTGTGCATGGCAATGCTAGTGAAAATGCCACCTCACTCATGTTGCTAGGCCATACACCGATTACCAAGTCCATGCATAAGCATATGACAACCTTGAACAGGTGAAAGTATAACGTAATTTGTTTTAATTTTAGAAAAGATAAGTTTAAAGATATTTTTGGTAGAAATCAAAAGTGTAAACCAAACATTGAATAGTAAAAATTATAAATAATTTGACATGATGGCAAGACTATGTTGAACTCAAGAAGTGTGGTTAAGACCTCCATACAAAATTCTAGGAATTTCTTAGTTTATTACTGCATAAAAAAACTCAATACTATTGAGAGTTAATGAAAGTCAAATGAAAACAAAAACAAGAAACCAAAATAAAATCCTAAACTAATGCTTATGGTATCTTTTCCAATTCGATACTAGAATGCCTTGATGCACCCATCATAGCCCCACCTTATGCATTGTACCAATGCTACCAACAATAAAAGGACAGATCAGGAAACAAGGAACAATATGACCTAAAGGTACACTATGTTATCAGTCCTTATTAAATTCATTTCAAGACAATATAACTTGTAATAATGTAAATCTAAATGCATATGTAAGTATGCATGAACCGTACATGTTTTCCAAACAAATTTGAAAACTTTTTTTGTGGAGACATTGTATGCCATTTGGATTCTTCACACATTGTTTGTTAATTAACCTCAAATGTTGCTTATATCATAAAAAGGTTCACGTGGTAACATCAATTTATATTGTATGAACAATGTATTATACATAAGTGAAGTTCATGATATTTTTACATAGTATATGTTAAAACAACTTTATGATTAAATAACATGTACATATGCAATTAGTGGCAAGTTAAACTTTCCATGATTACTAACTTTGATGCACCTAGTAGATTCCCCACTCTCTTTGCACTTGATTCATCTTATGGAATAACAATAATGTCTTGGAGATTCCTTTCAGGTCTATTCATTCTTGATTTAATACCCCGATAATATGTTGAACAGAATGTCATACATTTGTCTGCCAATAGCTCATTGCAAATGACTCTTCAGTTGACCTTTATTACTTACAGACTTCTTTAACTTAAATAAGTGCCCACTACAAGCAAAAAGTAATAGTGTGAAGACAAGTAATATTGTTTACAACTTTTTCAAACAAAAAACATGCCTCTTTATAGGACATCCATCGATATCTGATCCACCCAATTGAACCTCATTTGTTAAATGAATTGTCAAATACACTATTACATTGAAAAAAGTTGGTGGAAATATCATCTCTAATTGATAAAGTATTAGTGTAATTTGTTGTTCTAATTCTTGTAACTCAGCTTCTGTTATTACCTTCACACAATTTTAATGAAAACTCACAATATTTTATCAAATGAAGAAATTGTTGCAGGAGTATATCACAATCACGACTCTTCAAATTGGAGATCTTGTTTCCTCTCATAACTACTTTGCACGATATGTTACTTGAATAACCATTTAGAACTGTTAAATTCTTCGGCACATTACAAAACATATCTTTTTCAGTCCTATTTATGTTGTAATATGCTAAAGGAAGTACCCACCTATCTGAATTTGGAGGTTGTCATGCATGAAGTCACTCTAATATGTTCATTTCCTTCAATTTCATTCTAGCATTCAATTGATCTTTTGATTTGTTGCGTATATTTAATAATGTACCAATGATGTTGTCACAAACATTTTTTTTATGTGTGTAACATCTAAATTGTAACATAATATGTTATGCTACCAATACGACAAAGTGGAAAAAATACTCTTTTTCTTTCGATTATAGTTGAGCTTTTTCTCTATATTTTTGTTCAACATCATATCATGCAATAATTATAACCTTGCAATCATGTGTCGATGAACTGGTCTTAATTTCACTTTACCATCAAACATGTGCTTATTTGTTTTACATCTATGAGATAAAAGAAGCTAACAATGATGACCCATGTAATATATCTTCTTGTGCTTAATCTACAACTACATGTGTCCTCACAACAGACAGGACAAGCTAGTTTACCATTCTTACTCCAAGATGATATGTATGCATATCTTGGAAAATCATGTATAGGGTATAATAAATCTGCACACATTTGAAATTGTTGTCGTCTATGAAAGTCAACTATATGTAAACCTTCAGTCCATAATAGATTCAATTCATCAACCAAACGGTTGTAGGCAGACATTGATGCCAGTTATGTTTCTAGTTATCAGTCCGAAGATGATTTATGACAACAATATATAGGGTCGCTTCATGCACATTCAAGGTAACAAATTATATATCACCAACAAAGTAGGTCATATGTTTTAGGTTGAACTTAAATTTTTAAATGAGTTGAAACCATTACTACATAAACCTAAGCGTACATTTTGAGCTGTTAATGCAAATGAGGGGTGCATCTCATCCAAGTTCTTTCAAGCTGCAACATCTACTGGGTGTCCCACACAAAAAAAAAGGATATGCCTTAAAACATTGTCATAACCTAAAACTATTCACAAATAAAAAACTTAACATTAAAATGGAGGAGCTTACTTTTGTATCATTTGCATGTCAAAAGTTGATAAAGAACACATGGAATCACCAAAAAATGATGGTAAACGCCAGTAGGAAGAAGAGGGAGGAGAAAGGAAAAGAGAGAAAAAGAAGTGCTCGGCTAGAGTTAAGAAGTCAGGGAAGCCTTTACCAATGCATGAGAAATGTTGATAAAGGTACTACTTAAAAATGTCAATGATATTGTGATAACTTTCACCAATGCATGTTGGACATCAATAAAATCCTTATTGGCGACGTCCATAGAAAACACGTCGATGAAGGGGAAACTTATGCCAATATGAGGGTAGGACATCAATAATTCTTCATTGGAAGACACTTTTGTTAGAAAACACTTACAATGATGCGAGCATCAATACGTGTTAGTGAAAAGTAAATTTTTACCAATGTCCTCACTTTGGCCATCGATAAAAGCTGAATTTTAACAACATTTTCCTGACACGCGATGATGAATGCTGATTTGCAACGGCATTCACCTTTAGACTCATTGAAATGTGATCTTCATCGACATAGCTACCTGAACATCGGTAAAAAAGTAATTTCATCTACATATGCCATTCAACACATCGGTGAATCTACTCTTTTTTGAAATGATTAGAAAAGCTATACCAGAATTAATTTGACCTGAAAGACAAACCAAAATAACTTGACACAAGACCAGAATGCAAAGTATCAATCTCAAAAAAAATGAAAACACTAACAAATGGTACGTACCCTAAATAAATACAATAAGACTGGCTGGTAGAGAATAACTTAATATAAATTCTAGAAATTATACTAAAACTAATTCAACACCAATGAAAATCAAACTAGTAGAAAGTGACCCGCAAATAAGAAAAATTGAAAAACTAGCTTTAAAAAATTTCTATGAATTCCTAACTAGAACGAAAGTCAAAATCAAAACTTCTAATTAAAATCAAACTATGGGCAATACCCTTCCTACCTACAAAACAATATCAATACAAATAAATCAAAAGGAAACAAAAATCAAATTAAAAAACAATAAATGTTATTATTATCTGCCTACAACTAAATTAGTGACCATGTAATATAAACACACTTTCTATTAAAAACTATTCTTTATCGTATGAAAAACACCTAATCAGACTACCAACACCCTAGACCCAGCTTTAATCCAAAGGAGTAACTATTGAAGGACGAACAAGAAGAATGGACAAGCAAAAAAATGAACTTTAACATGAGTGGAGATACAAGTGCTATAATTGAGAAAAAGAAATATTATAAAGACAATGTCCCCTTCGGAAAAGATGCATATTTCACCACTTTCATGGTACATTTTCTCTTTCACCATAATTGATTATTATTATATGAAATTGTAAATCACACATTATTACAACCACCACTTACAGCAACTTTGATGCAATGCCATAACTATCAACCAAATTCACTAATGGTTACATGCACCTTTGTTACTTCTTGATATAACCTTAAGAAAGAAACAGTACATGTATCTGCCTATTAATAGTTGTATTCATTGAAGATAAAGCAGATACAAGCACTGTTATGAAACCTTGTATCTTAAAATTATTCCTGCACCAGATCCACATCTAGGGGTTGAGGTTCTCCTTTTGGTTGAATAATTGCTAGTATTTAGTTAATCACATTTGGAACAAATATTTGTCTAATTCATATAGCACCTTCTACATTTTTATTCCACAAGAATTTTATAATCTTCAACACATGGTTGAATGCACGATCATTATGAAACTTGTATTTCTCATCTTGATATCGCGGAATTATATACCTACATATGTTTATATTAAAGGCTTTTTATTTGCTTCATTCTTCTCACTTTTGTCTTTATTGCATTTAGACAAATTTGCCACTATATTCGTAAATCATCTCTAAACATTCAAACAATTAATATATATGTGTCTGTGGGGTGGGGAGGGGGACTGAAAATTGCTCTTTTGTGAAGGATAAATTTCTATACACTGCTATTGATATTTTCCCTATAGATCATTATTATTGTTGCATGAATCTCTATCCTTATTGTGATCATTATTGATATGTGCATTGGAAGTCGTTATTATGTTGGTGTATATTGATTTTCATGGTGTAAATCATCGTTAGTGCTCATTACTTTGTAAACAAATTGTGATTCTTTTAACTTGTGATGTCATGCACAAAAAGCATTATACATGTAACACTTACAACCTCATAACTTACAGACCATACTTTTATATATATGAAAATGCAATTATAGTGATTCATAACACTTTGTGATAATATCTTTCATGATGAAATCACAGAAAAATTCTTCCATAACAATTACTTTCACCTTGATATTGTATAATTCAATAGGTTTAGTGGGAGCAGATTGAAGAGGCATTACTTTTAATAACACAAATTTTAATTACACAACTTTTGTGTTTCTAGTTACTAATGTTTTTATTGCATCAGTAAATATTTTTGTAATAAAAAGATAGTGCATTACAAACTTTTACTTAAGCAAAAATGCAGGACTGATGGTCAAAACCAATAGTAACACAAATTTTGTGTTATTATTTTCCATTAAATAAACTCATAGCAAAAGTCAGCTTTTTACATTTACATACAATACCATACAATCTCACAGAGAAACAAATGTTAAAGAAAAAAAAATTATATATACTTGTTGCTTATATCCAATATTTAGAATGTTCCATTGCATGTGAGTTTTGCTTGTATGTCTACAAACTCATGAGGCAAAAACTAACAAGTTCTTAATATGAAGTCATCAAGGCATCAAATATGCATAAATATAAAACATGAAATATAACTACTTTTATTGGTTTTGACAATAATGTTACATAATGGCATAGAGCACAGCAAGAGCAAGAATAACCCGCACAGTCTTCAACTTGGCAACAGGAGCAAAGGTCTCAAGATAGTCGATACCATACTTCTGGCTAAATCCCTTTGCAACCAAACGAGCTTTATATCGATCAACGGTGCCATCGGGTTTGTACTTCACATTGTAAACCCACTTAGAGCCAACTAAATGAGTTCCTCTAGGAATATCCACCACTTCCCATGTGTTGTTCTTAGCCAAAGCCCCCATCTCCTCAGTCATAGCCTGTAACCACTTGGGATCCTCTCTAGCCTCATTCACCGACCTGGGAATCACAACTTTAGACAAAGATGTGATAAAACACTTGTAACTTGCACCAAGATTAGCATAAGAGACAAATCGGTGGATAGGGTGAGAAGTACATGACCTGGTGCCTTTGCGCAAAGCAATAGGGAGCTCAAGCTCTTCATTCAGTGAACTTGGATCATCCGGGGAGATAACAGAAG